>VXAA01007439.1:119-31225 GCA_013399115.1 Anseranas semipalmata | reverse complement strand
AGCGGCTGAGGGAGCTGGGATTGTTTAGAGGACAAACTCTCTGGAGAAGAGGAGGCTCAAGGGCGATCTTATTGCTCTCTACAGTTACCTTAAAGGAGGCTGTAGCGAGGTAGGTATTGGTCTCTTCTCCCACGCACCAGGTGATAAGACAAAGGGGAATAGGCTTAAGTTGCACCAGGGGAGGTTTAGGTTAAATATTAGGGAAAACTTATTTACTGAAAGGGTTGTGAGGCATTGGAACAGGGTGCCCAGGGAAGTGAGTTACCATCCCTGGAGGTCTTCAATACACGTGTAGATATAGAACTTAATGATATGGTTTAATGGTGGAGTTGATAGTGTTAAGTTAAAGGGTGGACTGGATGATCTTAGATGTCTTTTCCAACCTAAATGATTCTGTGATTCAAAATTTGTCTGGATTGTCATAAGTGTTCTGCTCTGCTCTGCTCTGTGGCATACTTCTTAGTATGTATTCCTGGAAGAATAATCAGATTATATTCTGTGATGGTTTTGGTTCTTGACTGCTTCTGCTTTGGCACACAAATGATCCCTTTCAAATAGTGGGGGTGTTTTTATGACCTTCTACAGAAAACAGCTATGGAAAAATACAACAACGGTTCTTTCTGTAAAATTATTTTGTCGCTTATGTTTCTCAGACATCGGATTTCCCTTTACCCTCTGTAATCAGTAAACTCATTTGTATCATTCTCATTTGGTAGCCTTTATATTCGCCTGGTGCTCAATCTCTATTGATGTAAATCATTATACAAGACAGGCAGAAAGTCAGTCAGACTGTAAGGATGCAATTGCCAGAACTTGGGAGAATTTCTGACATTCTTACATATGTAAGAATGGGTACCCAAGCCTAACAGAGGCTTGGGTACTTTCATAGTACTCTGATATCATGAGCACTAATAACTCATGAAAACACTTTGATCACATACAAAATGTCTTTGTAATGCCTTGGATGCAATCTGAAATGCTAATTAGATCATCAAATGTTACAGACTGACTTGACATCTTCTATCTGTTGCACATAGACATTATTGGCTAAAATATTGGGATTTTTTCCATATGGTAGTGTTCATGAAAGGAATTGAACATTTTGATCAGAACAGTTGATTTCTGGCTAGATCATGATGGGAATCTCAGTTGCCAGGCCTCTTCCCTTGCAAAGGCATTTTCAGGTGGATGAGATGAGACTTTTCCAATTTTTGTTATACTGATTTTTTATAACATCATACCTGTGGTCCTGTGTGACCACTCCAGCATGTACATGATCCATTGCCATTGATTATCTTAAATTAGGTACAAAACATCTCCCAACTACTTTAAAAAAAAAAAATGCTGTAAAAATTTTTCTTTAAGTATTTCAAACGGATTAAAAAGGTCACAGACAAGATTTTTTTTCTCTCTCCCTCTCTCTCTCTCTCTCTCTTTTTTTTCCCTTTGGAAAGCCTTGGTACTCACCAAAGGAAAAAATATCAAAAAGTTGATTAATCGGTGGTATATTTGATGCTCACTTTTTTTCTTTTTCTTTTTCTTTTTCTTTTTTTTTCTTTTTCTTTTTCTTTTTCTTTTTCTTTTTCTTTTTCTTTTTCTTTTTCTTTTTCTTTTTCTTTTTCTTTTTCTTTTTCTTTTTCTTTTTCTTTCTTTTCCTTTTTCTTTTCCTTTTCCTTTTCCTTTTCCTTTTCCTTTTCCTTTTCCTTTTCCTTTTCCTTTTCCTTTTTCTTTTTCTTTTTCTTTTTCTTTTTCTTGGTTGAACTTCATGCTGTTGCTGATTGCCCAGTGTTCCAATGTATCTAGATCCCCCTGCAAGGCCTCTCATCCCTCCAGAGAGTCAACAGTACCTCCCAGTTTAGTGTCATCAGAAAACTTGCTGAGGATGCATTCAACTGCTGCATTCAGATCATTGATAAAAATATTGAGCAGAACTGGCCCTAGAATTGAGCCATGGGGAATACCACTGGTGACTGGCTACCAGTCTGTTGTAGCCCCATTCACTACAGCACTTTGAGCTCTACCCTTCAGCCAGTTCATCACCCAGTGTAGTGTCTACCTGTTCATCTCACAGTTGGACAGTTTTGTCCAGAAGGATACTATGAGGGACAGTAGTGAGGGCCTTACTAAAATCCAGAAAGATTACATCCAGTGTTTTCCTTTCACCTACTAAGTGGGTGACCTTATCACAGAAGGAGATCAAATTACTAAGGAACCCTTATGAACCTTCATGAACCCATGTTGACTATACCTGATAATAGCTCTGTTCTTTAAATGCCTTTCAATAGCACCCAGGATAACCTTCGTAACTTTTCCAGGTTAGACTGAGGTTAAACAGGTGGGTAGTTTCTTGGGTCTTCTCTCACACAGTTGTTGTAGGTCAGTATAACATTGCAGATAAAATTGATCTGTGCTTTCATCTTGTGATTGATAGTAGACACCCACAATGATATCTGTTTTGCTATCCATCCCCTTACCCAGAGGCTCTCTACCACATCGTCCCTGACTGTGATTCTAGGAGTGGAAAAGGCTTTTAGAGCAATGAACTCTGAAATAAATATATGGGAAGAATAAGATTATGTAAAGAAAACTGAAAGAAAAGTATGAACTAGTGGTCAACCAGGTAGATTGTTATTGTTACAACAGTGATATCTGATCATTTTGTTATGCTCTTCCTTTAGCTGTGAAATACCACTGCTATAAAACAAAGTTGCTGGAACAGAAGAAGTATACCTAAACTTCTAAACGCTTAGAAAACCTGTAAGAGAAATATATTATGATAAGCAGAAGCAACAGATCCAGATCTCTTTCTATTGCGTGTGCTGGTACTGGGCTTAAGTAAGTACCTCTTGAGTTTAACAAACATGAGTGCAACTGTGCAGAAAATTACAGTAAACATATGTCTCCATGGCTAGACAGCACATAGTGCAACCATCTTTTCTTCTAATTTGTGCAACTGGGACTTGTTTCAGTGTTTGTGCTTTTAGTTGGTATCCAAGTAGCACTTAGAAAGTTGAAATGCGTTATGGGAACCTTTGTCCTGGTTGTCCTCATGATACATAGAAAACATTAAAGACAAATCTGAATATCTCTAAGGACTCAGAATAACTCTGAGGCTATGTTGTGGTTTAACCTGGCAGGCAGCTAAGCACCACAAAGCCATTTGCTCACTCCCCCACAGTGGGATGGGGGAGAGAACTAGAAAAAGGTAGAGCTCATGAGCTGAGATAAAGACAGTTTACATGGACAGAAAAGCAAGGACTGGCTAGGTGTCGGTCAGTGGGTGGTGAGCAATTGCATTGTGCATCATTTGCTTTGTACATTCTTTTGTCATTATTATTATTATTATTATTGTTATTCCCTTCATTTTATGTCCTATTAAACTGTCTTTATCTCAACCCACGAGCTTTACCTTTTTTCCCAATTCTCTCCCTCATCCCATTGTGGAGGAGTGAGGGAATGGCTGTGTGGTGCTTAGCTGACTGCTGGGTTAAACCACAACAGAAAGTCTATNCTATGTTGTGGTTTAACCTGGCAGGCAGCTAAGCACCACAAAGCCATTTGTTCACTCCCCCACAGTGGGATGGGGGAGAGAACTAGAAAAAGGTAGAGCTCATGAGCTGAGATAAAGACAGTTTACATGGACAGAAAAGCAAGGACTGGCTAGGTGTCGGTCAGTGGGTGGTGAGCAATTGCATTGTGCATCANTGAACAGGCCAAGAGCCCTTTGAGATTTTCTGCACAGTAGTTAACTGCATGACAGGATCTCTCCTTGAGTAGAGACCCTCTCAAGGTCACACCTGCTGCAGAGATCCCTTACTTGTGGGTAGCAATCAGCAGCAATTGTTTAAGTCTGATATGCCCTGGAAGGACGAGTCACATACAGCCTGTGAGAATCCCAGTTGCTGTAGCAATTCAAAAAAGTAAACATCACTTGGTTTTGGGAACAAAGATCTTGGCTTGGGAAACTCTGAAAACAGAAAGCCCCAGCTAAAAATAGCTTATGTGCTCCAGGTATAAATATGTGAGGGATACGCATTAAAGGTGATTCAGCATCCACCATGATGTGGGTCCGTGCCTTAATACGCCACAAGGCATGGCAGCCCTGGGGCTCCATGGTGTGTACTGGGTTTACGTGGCACGGGTTTGGTAACAGGGTGGCTTATGGAACTGGTAAAAGGAGCACTTATCTCGCTTATCGCATTTGTTGCAATCTTAATAGTCGTACCATGCCTACTGCAATGCCTGGAAAAGATGATTAGCCACTCCATATGCATGGTTTTGCTTGTAGAAATAAAAAAAGGGGGAATTATGGGTGACTCATTCAGTGATAAACTGGAGTTGATCGACACAGCTGTACACTAAAAATTTAGGAGGGGCAACTCAAGGGCATAGTGTGGTAAACAAGATAGTACAAGAGGAAGTTGGAGCTCCTGATTGTAGCAGAACCAATAGAAATATGCGTGATCAATGTGTGCTTGAAGTAGACTAGCAAATCAGAACTGTGCAACGGTGAATGCTAACCGCGTGTAGCGCATGCAGCTTGCTTGGGAGCTATATAGTACCCTGCAACAATACAATAAACGTCTCCGTCACACACCCACTTCTGAGTCCGTGTCTCATTCCCTTCACTTGCTCCTCGTGAGAGATTCCTTGCTGCAACAGATCCTCAGTGAGTGATTAATAGCTGTCTAAACTTTGTAAGCTTCACTAAGATTATATCTTAGATTTGTTGTACACATATAACCTTTGGACATAAACTATTGACCAAGTCTGGGATGAGGAGCGGGTTCAGCCACATCTAGTCTCCTTACCTCTTTGATTAAAGGAGTTTAGAAAGCAAGGGGGTCCATTCTGAACCTCATGACTCAATGGGAGGGTCTTACTGACATATCTGACTTATCCTGTCCTCTATGCAGTAAATAATCAAGTGTACCTTGTCATCTGAAATCCTGTCAAGTCACTGTCTTATTTACAATTAAACTTTGTTAGATCACTACATTATATCAATAAATACATTGCAGCTTCTCTCTTATGAGAGGAGTGTGTAAGTTCATCCACAACAGAAGTGATCCAAATTGCATGGGAAATTATTCAAATTACTAGAGTGGATATATTCAATTCATTTGACATTTTCTACACTGACCACTGATTTGTGACAGCTGGCAAGACTCGCCTTTTTTCCTCACAGTAATCCTTGCCATTGATCTCAAAAGTCAGCTTCAGTTGAAGTAAATTGACATTTATATCACTACCAAAGCAAGGATACAATTTTAGAGAGTTTATAGCCATACCCTCAAGGGCAGCAGTATCAAATGATACAAAGGACTTTGATCTCACTGCTAAAACGGGGGAGAGAAAAACCCTGCTCAGCAAAGACCTACTATATTGTTCCACCTGTCTGTTCTGTTGTACTAGATATCGTGATATTTTCTTTATGGCTGATTTGAGAAATTTAAATGTAAATGAACTCATGAAGAAAATCTAATTGAGCAAGATACACTGTTTAGTAGGGCTGTGTGAATAGCAGTATCTAATCAAATGTCACTAAGCTCCCTGAAATGTTCATTTTGGGTTTCTAAACACTAACAGATTTAATTCTTTGAAGAGTCACAGAATCACAGTATCACAAAACGGTTAAGGTTGGAAGTGACCTCTGGAGGTCATCTGGTCCACCCCCCCTGCTCAAGCAGGGATACCTACAGCAGGTTGACTAGGACCATGTGCAGATGACTTTGGAAGAACTCCAAGGAGGGACACTCCACCACCTCTCTGAGCCTGTGCTCAAGAATCTGAACAGTAAAGAAATGCTTCCTGATGTTCAGAGGGAACTTCCTGTGTTTCAGTTTGTGTTTATTGCCCCTTGTCCTGTCACTGGGAACCACTGAAAAGAACCTGGCTCCATTCTCTTTGCACTGGTATTTACAGACATTGATGAGATCCCCCCACCCCGTGCCTCCTCTTCTCTAGGCTGAACAGTCCCAGCCCCCTCAGCCTTTCCTCATATGAGAGGTGCTCCAGTACCTTCATCATCTATGTGGTCCTCTGTTGGACTTTTGCCATTAGGTCTAGGTCTCTCCTATACTGGGAGACCCAGAACTGGACTCTGTATGCCAGGTATGGCCTCACCAGTCCTGAGTAGACTTAAAGGATCATCTCTCTTGTCTTGCTGGCAACACTTCGCCTAATGCAGCCAAGAATACCATTAGCCTTCCTAGCAGCAAGTGCACATTGCTGACTCATGTTCATCTTGGTATCTACCGGGACCCCTAGGTCTTTTTCTGTCAAGTTGCTTTGCAGCTGGGTGGCCTCCAGCATGTCCTGGTGCCTGGAGCTGTTCCTTCTCAGATGCAGGACTTTGCACTTCTCCTTAATGAATTCATGAGATTCTTGTCAGCCCACCTCTCCAGCCTGTTAATGTCCTTCTGGATGGCTGTGTGGCCCTCTGGTGTCAGCCACTCCCTCCTGTTGTGTGTTATTTGTGAGTTTATCAAGGGTGAACTCTAACCCATTATCCAGACTGCTGCAGAGTCGCAGAGAACCTTTTGGTTGTGACAAGGACAGATTTTTTTTTTTCCTGAAAAAAAAAAATTGATGAAAAAGAATTTCTGTTGCATTTTTATGTGTTGGTGTAAAAACGAAAAGAAACACAAAGCTAGATGCTAGCGTTGGAGCAGGAGTCTTTTTTCCAGAAATCTAGTCCTCAGACCAGTCATCATGGATGCTGGATGCTATTTCAATTTTATTTTTCTTTAGAAATCTATAACACTGTCAGTGATATTGATTTATGCAATAATATATATACAATATTAATTTATAGAGTATGTTGTGGTCTTAAGAAGGAAATATTGAGTGACAATAGCACACTACATTGTGCAACACAATCTACTTGGTCAATTTTGTGGCAGGTGGTAGATGGAGAAATGAAAGATGTAATGAGATCAGGTCTTCAATGACATTGTATTTGCTCTTTTGAAATATTTCCTAAAACGGGACCTAATAAGGTATCACCAGTTTTAAGAATTTGGCTTTGAAAATAAAATCTGAAAGGGTGTGGTGACATTGACTGAAATTTCTAATTAGTTTGTTTAACCTGAAAAAGCAAAATTTTAATACATATTGCTCGCCAATTAATTAATTGAATAAATGCTGAGTCTGACCGACTTTACCTCCTCAGGAAACTGCAGTTAATATGATGTTGGTGTGTAGATCATACCAGTATACAGTGTTTGTTTGTCAAAAGCAATATATTTTCTCTGATTGTTTCATTCTGTTTTTAAGGACAGATTCATGATATTATTTTTCTTTTGCTTGACTGTTTTTATCTGATTATTCTAATATTGACCTTTTAAGTCATGCCTCCCACTTCAAGAATTTTATATAAAGTCCTACAAACTTAACTTATATTTAGACAGGACAGGTTTCAAATCAGTCAGTCATATTGATGAGAAATTTAGACCTGATTCAAGACCCATTAAGCCCAGTGAAAGGATTTTCATTTATTTCAGTGACTATGCTCCCTAGGGTCCCTCTTGCCTGAGTAGGTCACCTGCTGTCAGTGGACCTACTCCTGTGCATGATTCTGTATGAGCCATAGTGAATTATTTGACACTGGCTTTGGCTATTTTTTTCAGTTCAGGTATATCATTGTTAAATTAATATGAATATATATGTGCAAATCTATTTCTGTTTATATGTTCACATCCAGTTTATAATATTGTAATATTGTATGTGTTGCAGTGTCCATAAGCCTGAGGAAAAACAATCAGAGTTTCCAAAATTAATTCTATAAAATCTGAGCTAGATAATTCCAGCCCCAGGTGTAATTTGTTTATATCCACTCTAATTTTGTAGGTTGTAGAAACGCAGTGATGTTATAAAATATAGAAGACCAACAAAGCTTAGAGTGGTGAAATCCAACATGGAAGATCTTCCTTCATCATATATATGTGATTTTATACAGATGTAGACATTCAACATAGTCATCCTCTTAAAAAAAAAATGAGCTGATTTTTCTTGTTTTTTCTTTGTTGCCTTACAAGAACTAGCAGTGTAATTTGACAGTGCAGCTGAATAGACTACCAGCTACAGTAATTTCCATTCCATGTTATGCAAAAGAAAAGTATTTTGTCAGTGGGAAAACTTAAAACAAGATGAAGAAGTAAGCTTTGTTTTAATGGTCAGAAGACAAGATTTTGAATATGAAAAAAAATATTCAGTACTGTTTAAATTTAAATACATATAATGCCACTTAATTAAAAACAAAAACAAAACAAACAAACAAATAAACAAACAGAAGATTATTTCCATATTTTTTCATATATTACTTTTTTGCATTACCATATTTGGGAGAATAAAAACAATGTGTGACATGATAACATTGTCTAAACATGTCTAACTATGTTTATCTCTAACTATGGCTTAACATTAGATACTGAATCATAGAATTGTAGAATATCCTGAGTTGGAAGGGACCCACAAGGATCATTGAGTCCAACTCTTGGCTCCACACAGGACCACCAAAAATCAGACCCTATGTCTGAGAGTGTTGTCCAAATGCTTCTGGAACTCCAGCAGGCTCGGTGCTGTGACCACTGCCCTGGGGAGCCTGTTCCAGTGCCCGACCACCCTCTCGGTGAAGAACCTTTTCCTGACATCCAGCCTGAAGTTCCCCTGTCACAGCTCCATGCCGTTCCCTCGGGTCCTTTCAGTGGTCACTAGCGAGAAGACACCAATGCCTCCCCCTCCACTCTTCCTCGTGAGGAAGCTATAGACCATCATGTGTTTCAGTAACTCCCAGAATAATCTTCTCTGTAATTTTACCTGGCAATGAAGTGAGACATGAATGGTTCTTTGCAAGGATTGTCTTTGACCTCTGGAAATAAAAGTTTCATTATGACTTATTGTTTATCTTCTGGTGGTTAATAAAAGAGATCTAAGAAGAGCAGTCATCTCTCCTTGGCATCTGCCTGGAACACAGGAGATATCAACTACCAGTTCTTGTGTGACCTTGATTTTTTCCACTGCTCCTTATTACCCCTTCAGCAGAACAATGGAACATTTCTAGACCTTGAGCTTTCTATAGGTCCCTGACACATAACCTATATGACATCTCAGTAATTTTGTTGTTCATGATTAACTGATCTTTGACCTCACAGCTTTTGCTTCTTTTTCTTATATCTGTTCCCATTAACCAAAAGTGGTGAAGCAGTAGTCTTTAACCTGAAGGATCCACAGAAATAACAGAGGAGCAATACTTCACAATGGCAGTGAAAAAACACAGCTTATAGAAAAGGATTTTTTCATAGCCATCACAAGAAAGTTGTTGGTAGGAAACTAACCATTGGAAAACTGCAGTCACAGGATAGCTGTGGCTGAAGTGGAATCCTACAGGTGAAGGGAGCAAAAGGAATGCTGTCAGCCCCAGGGAAATAAATAGTGGGTGAGACAAAATGGACAGCTAGGCAGACTTCTTTAACACTACATAAGATATAAAATATATACAAAAAATATATCAGAGTCAGAAAACATACAGAGAACATGACAAGGACAATTAAAAAATATAGAACATCTGTATGAGAAGCCTTTAAAATGACCACTGATCTTCAGATGGGAAAAGACTTCAGATGGGAAAATATGAGAGGCCTGTAATATCATGATGGCATGGAAAACATGTACTAGGAGTGGTTTCTATTTAGCTCAGAAGTATCAGACAAACCCATCAGGAGAAGATAAGTTCAAACCGAAAGGAGATGACCAGACACTTTCTGCAGAATTACCTTACAAGGATTACTGGCAGAGGACTCTGTGGGTGCCAGAACAATGGTCAAGCTTCCAGAAGCTGCAGGGAAAGGGATACTGTGGTAGTAAGATGTCATCTCAAGCTTTAAATTCCCAAGCTTCTGCTTGATGGAAGCAAAGAGGTGTTGTAGAGGAGTTTACTGTACTCCTCTCCTAGGCACTCATGACTGGCCAGTGAGTGACAGCATTAGTAATCGGGCTAGCTGAGCACAGTGTGTCTGTGTTTGTGTTCTTAACCAAGCCTTCACCAAGCAGTTATGGAAACAAACAAACAAACAAAAAAACAAATTTATATCTAACAGATGCCATCACTGTTATTAAACTCCCTGCAGCTATTGTAGAGTTGTTTTTGCCAGCTTATTAGAGCTGCTAGATCAAATTGAAAACCATTAGTCCAGGTTTGTCTGTAAAACCTTTGGGAAGACCACTGTTACTCTGGTTTTAAAAGAGAATGAAATACTTATTTACACTTTTGTCTTCATTTTACACAACAAACTAAGCCAACATAGTAGAATTGATTACTATATAGACCATGGGATTACCTGGAGCTTGTACATAGCAAATACACTGAAAAAGTGGCACAGGGCTATTGCCTGAAACAGCTCCCCAGAGAGTGACAGGCATTTTGAGAGAGACCTTTTGTGGATCAGATTACAGTTCAACATAACAAGTTGTGCTTGCTACTATTACAGGAGTTTAATTAGAGGAGGAGAAAATTGTCATAATGATTTTAGGCAGCATTTCCCAGAGTAGCTGCATAATAAGGCAAAAATAGAAGTGAAGTATTGAAAAATATACCTCGGTGACTTTGTCATACTATATGATGTATGCTTTCACAGGGAGAAATTAAAAGCAGAAGAGGCAAAAAAATAAAAGGTAGCATGCTATTAAAATCTGGGATGAATGCATATAGTAAAGAAAAGAGACAATTGTTTTTTGGAATCAGTGAGTATGTTAAACTAGAGAAAAAATATTTCAGCTACAAATTATATTTTAATAAATTTTTTTGAGCAGAGATTAACTTGACCTTTAAATGTGGCACCAGACTATTCATAGATGAGTATCATCTGAGAAAATTTTCAAATATTCTGTAAGTCAGCAGGTCTCACACAGGAAGTCCACGTGTAGCAATCCGTAGTGACTTAGGCTCCATGGCATATGTTCCCTGTAATATGGCTTAATGACATATATCCCCTACAAAATGGTTGTATATCAAAGGCTGGGTACCTCATTTTTAATAAAACTGTGTTTAAGAATGAGCAAGATCATCAAGAACTGACTTTTCATTTAATAAATATTTGTGCTTTTCAGGCTTGGTCTTTTTTTTTTTTTTTTCCTACTGTCCACTAAACATCATTTTTGAGTAATAGCAAGTACTTTTAACTTCTAGGATGCTACAATTGTTGCCATCTGAGAATTCTTTTCAGCTAAATTTACGAGAGAAAGACTTTTAGGGGTCATAAAAAATTATTATTACATTTTGATTGGTTTTTGTTTGTATGAGTGGAAAAGTGTTCCATAAAAAAGTCTCTTACAGAAAGATATTTAGAAATATTAATGAAAAAAATCAACTCTTAAAACAAGATAGTTTCCAAGTCTGATAAGCTCCAAGGGGAGTACAAAATATTCAAAGGGAAGTGTCAAAACATTTGGGGTTTTGAGTGCTGATATTTCCCATGGAAATTAATTTTTTCTTAATTTGGTTGGTTAAGCAATAACCAAAAACTGCTTTCTAAGCAGTTAGCTTACAGTATCACCTCAAGTGCTACCTATGGTGGTTTGTGACCCTTGATATCGCACTTGCATGGCTCTCATGATGCAAGCAGGTCAGATTGTGCTGAACTGCAGGAGTTATAGTCTAGCAAAGGATTAGATGTATGAAGGTAGTTAATGATAGCTGTTTTTACCAGGCACAAAATATATATTCTCTTTTCTGTATTACATTTGCACTACTGTAACGGTACACATATACATACGCTTATGTTTATACAATGTCATTCTGTCTGGTGTTTCTCTTTTTAGAGTATTGATGAAAGGAGATGAAATTTTGCAAAATTTGCAGTAACTTCAGACATTTTCCTTAAAAAATTGTGAAATAGAACCTGTGAATGAAGTGTTTTTTACCTGTGCCCAGGACTGCATTAGGCAGAAATTATTTATAGAAAGGAAAATAATACACTTAGATTTGAGAATGAATTATAATCTACCATGAATTTTATAGGTCAAGATTTTATTTTATTTTTTGGTCAAAATAAACTGTCTGACAGAAAGAGTGGCTTGGTTGACAGGTGTTTCCATGCATGTATTATCCTTTGTCTCCATATTCAAGAAGAAGAAGATGGGATCTTTTTAGGCAAGAGATACTTCATGACCCCTAAAACAAACTAAAATCTCAAATGTTGTCGAAAAAATAGTTTTATTTGGCATCTTCCATTTGACAGGATTGTTTTATTCTGTGTACATGTAATCTGATCTTTTACTGGTTTGGAAGATACACGAAAGAGGAAGAAATGGGATCAAAATTGTTGAAGTATGTGGTTCCAAAGATTGACTTTAAAAGCTATGCAATTACAAACAAGTTTGGGGAATTTTCAGTACTATATATTATTCTTGGAAGAGTATTAATATTTTCATCATACTGTTTAAAATTGATCATGGTAATAGCAACTACTTAAATGGCTAGGTCTACTGACTTTATTTAGGTTCAGTCATAACATACCATTTAACTTTTGGATGTATTGATATCTTGCATCTATCTTGCATTTAGCTCCCTCTGCATTTAGAGATACTATTAGATATAGATATATATAATATATCTATATAGATATATAGATATATATATTAGATACTATTAGATATTAGAGATACTATTAGAGATACTATTCAGGTACTTAAAAATAGGTGTCTTGTGCATTTGCCCAATGGCATCTAAAACATACACATGGAACCAACAGTTATATCACAAGATCCATGGTACCCCTGAATAAACCAATGATGAGGTCAGGAAGGACAGCACAGAACTGTTTAACATAGTTTTGTTTAGGCGACTGAATGTCATCTTTGGTCTTACACTATAAAAACTGCATTGTAAATGATGTAGAAAGGAAGAAACACAGTATTCTGCTACTCCTCTGAACAAATAAGCAAGTTTTCAAATGTTCATGGCCCAGATGAAAAGCCTTTTGCTTGCTATAATAGTAGGTATGACATCTGGCAGCAGCACAAAGCAGCTTGACTATGACACTGGTTACTTTCTAGTTACCTGGAAGCTTTTTGGAGCACAAGAAATTTACAACTCTCATACAACTAAAGTTGATTTCATAGTCACAATTAAAGTTGGTTTCATAGTTACCACTAAATGCTTTTAGGAAAATTTAGAGTGAAGTGTTTAGTTTTAGATCAGACAAACAAACTAAAAAAAAGAAAAAAGAAAAAAAGTGTTATTTAAAAAGAATAATGTCCTGCCATTCATATTTGTAGTTCCTCGTGTGCTATGGTGTGTGAAGAACAAGGAGAAAGATGCTTAGATGATAGGGTAAAAACAGCCAAGGGGAAAAAAGTTCTGATATAGTAAATCCTGGCCATATCTAGAGGCCTATTTGCAGAAAGTAAAGGACGAAGAAGGGAGAGAGGTCATTAAAAGTAAATTGCCTTATTGCCTGCACCTGAGGTTTAACTTCATAATGAGTATAATTCATATGAGCTTGATCATAATGATCAAGCATTCCTAAAATATAATATATAACATGTAATATTCATGCTGTCATAGAAATTAATATTTGCTGGTTTGAATCAAGAAATATAATTCATAGAAATAAGAAGTCAATAAGAAGAAAAGGAACAGTGAAACGAACTCAGATTAATTAATTCTTGTTCCAGAAGAGCTATCACAAAAAAAACAAAGCACTTAGGTTGCAAGGTAGAAGAACAGCAACAAATATTTAATGAAAAAATGAGGTGCATCTTTAACTTTGTCTTTTATTATACTTTTGCTAATATGATAAAATCTTTGCTTACATGATGTCATACCGTATTCCAAATCTTTACATCATTTGTAAGATAAAATATTACATGAAAAAGAATAAATAAAATATATGCTTTTTGCCTAGAAAAGCATGATTTCAAAACAAACACTATTTTTATTAATGTTGAAGCTTTAAAGAATTTTCTTTATTTTTTCTGTATTTCTCCTTTTTAAGACTATTTCAGAACTCAAATGGTCTAATTAGAAGAAAAAAAATCAGTATAATGATCATTCACTATGCTATGAATCAGCTATTTTTATAGCTTTTTCCACCACATTATAACCTACGTTGTAATTAAATTCTATGTGTTGTTTAGTAACTTTCTTCATGGTGAATCATGTTTTTACAAAAAGGCATTTTTTAAAATTGAATAGGTAGACATAAACACATATTAAGTAGAATATTCGCACTGGCTCAAGAAAAATAATAATTTGTTTTGGAAAATACAGGTTGCTTGCAAGTAATGACAGGAGAAATGAACATGAAATCACGTGAAATCAACATCAGAAAAGAGGTGGAAGCAGAGGTATATTATTTTGTTTGAGTATTGATTAGTCTAGCATACTCATCTAGTTCCAGTAAGTATTGGTGTACATTATGTGCTTTGTTTACAAATTAAAATACACAGGCTTTGGATAAGAAAATTGATTCAGATGAAAGCTTATTAGAAGTTGTAGGATGAGAAAAAGTAAAGTTTTTTTTTTTAATTATTTCAGTACTTAACTTTTATTGAAGTTATATCCACAAAACTTGCATAACCATGTTTTATTTTCTGCTTATCCTTTTGCATAAAAGCTAGTGACCTCTTTTTTTCTCCCTCATCCCTCCCCAAGTTTAAACATCTAAAGCTACTAGTCTGTATCATTGTGTGTGCAGAGGAAACAAATAAACTTCTTGAAACATTTGCAGCAAAGGCACATATCTTAGGTATAACAAAATGGATATCAATAGAAATCAGAAGGATGTTTTTCCTATTATAAAATAAATCAAAAGCATGAAAGCATAGATTATTCTAAATCAGAGTTGATTGTCACAGATATCAGTATTAGAAGCTGTGCAGTGGCACTAGGGTACAGTACCATGGGTCTTTTATGTTTCCTGCATTCCCCAGGGAGAGATCTGAAACCAAGAGTCTGGGTGCACTGGAGAAGAATCCTTGCAAGTCCTCTATACCCACCTTCCGTGCAGAATGTGGGCAGCATGTGGCACCACTCTCTCTTCTTGCACCACATACTTGCTTGGGATCAACCCATAATGAAAGGAAGGAGGGGATGCACAGAGAGGGGCTGTGGTTAATAGAACTGAGGACACCAGCAATAAATCTGCCTCACTCCTTTATCTTCTTTCACTACTGAATGGTATCAGCATACATAATACTGAACTCAGTCAGTTATTTTAACAACTTTTGTTTTTTTGTGTGTTCTGAAAAACACAATTTCTTTCAGAAGAATCAATGTCTCTGAAGTACAGTTCATTCTCTTACGAAGGAAAGAGGTGAAGGATAACTTTAGAAACTGGCTGGGTGGCCGGGCCCAAAGAGTCGTGGTGAATGGAGTCAAGTCCAGTTGGAGGCCGGTCACTAGTGGCGTCCCCCAGGGCTCAGTACTGGGGCCGGTCCTCTTTAATATCTTTATAGATGATCTGGACGAGGGGATCGAGTGCACCCTCAGTAAGTTTGCAGACGACACCAAGTTAGGTGCGTGTGTCGATCTGCTCGAGGGTAGGAAGGCTCTGCAGGAGGATCTGGATAGGCTGGACCGATGGGCTGAGGCCAACTGTATGAAGTTTAACAAGGCCAAGTGCCAGGTCCTGGACCTGGGGCACAACAACCCCAAGCAGCGCTACAGGCTGGGGGATGAGTGGCTGGAAAGCTGCCTGGCAGAGAAGGACCTGGGTGTGCTGGTTGATAGTCGGCTGAATATGAGCCAGCAGTGTGCTCAGGTGGCCAAGAAGGCCAACGGCATCCTGGCTTGTATCAGGAACAGTGTGGCCAGCAGGACTAGGGAGGTGATTGTCCCCCTGTACTCGGCTCTGGTGAGGCCGCACCTCGAGTACTGTGTTCAGTTTTGGGCCCCTCACTACAAGAAGGACATGGAGGTGCTCGAGAGAGTCCAGAGAAGGGCAACGAAGCTGGTGAGGGGTCTGGAGAACAAGTCTTACGAGGTACGGCTGAGGGAGCTGGGGTTGTTCAGCCTGGAGAAGAGGAGGCTCAGGGGTGACCTTATCGCTCTCTACAGGTACCTTAAAGGAGGCTGTAGTGAGGTAGGGATTGGTCTCTTCTCCCACGTGCCTGGTGACAGGACGAGGGGGAATGGGCTAAAGTTGCGTCAGGGGAGGTTTAGGTTGAATATTAGGAAAAATTTCTTTACCGAAAGGGTAGTTAGGCATTGGAATGGGCTGCCCAGGGAAGTGGTTGAGTCACCATCCCTGGAGGTCTTTAAAAGACGTTTAGATGTTGAGCTTAGAGATATGGTTTAGTGTGGGCCCTGTTAGAGTTAGGTCAGAGGTTGGACTAGGTGATCTTGGAGGTCTCTTCCAACCTGAACGATTCTGTGATTCTGTGATTCTGTGATAAAGGTATCCTAGTATTTGTTATGAGGTAGGTATTTGAAGCACAGAAAACTAAGAGATTATGTCTAGGCAGAAAGAAGATTCAGTCCAGAAGTAAAACTATATAATTCTGCAGAAAGGTTGGAACTTCAGGGTTCTTTATTATGATGGAAATAGCGGAAAAAAAAAAAAAAAAAAGAGAGAGAGAGAGAGAGAGAGATGTATTCCCTAGAATTACCCAGCATTCCCTTACATTATTTACTTTTACTGGAGTAAAATCCTGTTCTTGACTACAGAGCTTAGGTTTGCTTTGATACCTGGGCTCTCAGGTCTCTGACACTACCCCCTGGCTAATCTAGCTTGATGTTTGCTAGTTGTTACACACTGATACGAGCACCCTGACTCACTCCAGCTGCTGGTACTATGGGTGAACAAGTGTCTCTGTGCTGATCGCTGCCACTCAGACCCCAACGCACACGTGCACTCAGAGAGTCCCTAGTCCAGGAAGAAAGAAATGGAGATTAATGAGAAGACAGAACAGCCTGCACTGACCAGGCACAGGATGTGGCAGGACAAGTATACCAGCCCCTTATTTACACATAACCAGCCTTTTTGATCCCTTATCCCTCTATTTTCTCACACTTTTTCCTTCCCCCTGCACCCTGAGCCTTTCTTTTCTCTGCTTTTAGTTCTTCCCCTGCCATCCCATAAAAAGGCTTGTGCAGTTCTCCCTGACATCCCATTTTGAGTCCCATATACCCTGGGCAGTAAACCACCCCATCCCTGAGGTGCTCTGGGAGCTGCCCTGTGTCATTGGGGTGCCAGATGCCCCCAACCTACAGGACTGATGCTTGGACAGGTCACTGGGTTTCCCCAGTTTGCCTCGGGCCTCTGGTCTCTCTAGGCATGTGGAGATGAACACAGAGAATCACATAGCTAACAGTGATCTTTCTGTGTAGTGTGCTAGCATACTAATGACTTCCAGTAATACAGACTATATTTTACCTCAGTCATAAAACTATAAACAATGCATTTAAATTTAAAAACCCACGTAATAGTGGGTTCTTGTGGGGCTGCTAATACTTAAAATAAGTACATGCTTAAGTATCATGATAGGATGGAACTTTATATTGTAAAGAAGTATCAGACTTCCAGTAGACTATTTCCTTTCACTCTGAATTTCTTGATTTTCAGACTGAATTTGCCCATGATGACTTTTTAAATTGTAAAATATGAAGACAGAAAGCAAATGAGGAGGTTGGAGACAAGTGCAGGCAGGAGATAAACAATATATTGTCTCTGTATGAGTTTGGGCATATATACAGATACAAGTTACTGGGACGAGTAATATTCATGCTGTATTATTTTGGAAACCTTCAAAGAAAAGCTTTAATTGAAGTGGTATTGAAAAGTTTCTTCTCATGTAAGTGTTAAACTTGGTTTGTGTACATATATGCAATATGTGTGGGTTTCTCTATATGTTCCAAAAGTTCTTATAAATCCTTTCTCTTGTTAGGATGTTCTTACAAAGAATAAAATAAATGCAGTAAATTGAGGGATGGAAAGGTATAATACTGAAAGTAGGTATCACACAAACATCCATTTATTCTAATCATCAACTTAGTTAATCAATTTGAACACTTTAAATCTTTGAGCAAAAAAAAAAACTTTGATCCAACTCAAAAAAAAAAATGCTAACAATGCTCAGTTACATTCTTTGTTAAAAAGTGTGAATCATTTTTGTAAGTGAACATCAAATGTAATTATTAATTATGTAAATGTTCTCTCAGTTACACATTTTAGTCAGTTATTTATAATGCAAGTAGCTTTTAAATGATTACATTTAATTATGCTTCAGCTGGTGATGGATTATATCTAATTAGCAGATAAATGTCTCTCTTATAAAATGATGCCATTGTGCTGTATTAGGATGTGTGTGTCCTTGAGTCTTACCCACTCTTGTAACTGTCAAACAACAGCTTAAAAAAAAAAAAAAAAAGATTTTTTTTTTCATTTCATCACAATTATCAATATTTTGTTTTGACTTTGGCAAAATGTAACTATTTTTCATATGCAACCTGAAGAATTTGTTTGTCTGATTTGGGTAATTTTATATTCCTTAATTGTACTGTTGTACTCTAAGGTTTTTAAGGGTAACCTAATTTCAGAGTAAAGTTACATGTATGGTAAACTATACCTTGATTAGTTCAGTTTTGTGGGGTTATTAATTACTAATTAAATTTTTTAAGTACAAAATTTGCTCCTTTGGTGTATACCAGCCTTTTTTTCAGTACTTCATTTTTATTATTTCTATCAGTGTCAAGAAGCATAAATGCAATATTTCCATCATTTACTTCTGAATTAATGTTATACTCAATAATTCCTGAAATCCATCATATATTATAGGAACATGGGACTGGCATCATGAAATCTAGATTCAATCAAGTGACTATGTAGTTAGATATTTCTTTACTCCTTAAAAATCAACTCTTCATCTCCACAAAACAGTCCTACACATTATATACACGTTAGCACAAACACCCCGAGCTACAGAGTTAGGAGGAAAAAAAAAAAAAAAGCGCTGAAAAGGAAAGCAAAAAATGTGTAACAAATTTGTTATGTCTCTGCTGAGCAGGGGGGCAGAAGGAGGTCAGGTGAAAATGACTGTTGTGGATTTAGGAGGGACAAAATTGTTGTTTGTTTGTTTTGTTTTGTATGTTTTCTGAAATAGGGCTGGGAGCTTCTATATGCAGGTTTCTTTTAGAATTAAATATTTCTTGTCATTCTCCCATGCCACTTTCATAATCTGCCATTTCAGTGTAAAAAGAGGGAAAACAAAGCATGAAAAAGAATATATAAAGTCTAGCATGACAAAATAAATGTAAATTTGAGATTTCGACTAGCAATTAAGCTAGCTGGTTAGCACAAGCTCTCTAGTACTTTATTCTGGCTAGACAGGGCCAGATTCTTATCTGCCATAATAATAGAGTAAAGCACCTTAACTAGATGCAGAGCATCTATTCCACTTTCAATATTTTTCACCTGAGGAGTAGTTTATATAGTCACACTCACTATTTGACAATGAGAGTTTTGGTTACACACAAGCTGAAGGATTAGGCCCCATTTAGATGAAAAGTGGAACTTCAGTGTGTATACAGCTTTACCATCAGCCAGGTGGTTTTCAAGGTCTTGCCATTATTTGATATGCCATTGAGTGATGCTTCTCTTTCTGTCTGTGCGTATATACTAGGCAGCTGTTTTTCCAGCTGTCTGCAAACCAATAAACAAAATTCAAGTGTCTGCTGGAGAGCTATGTAACTATTCAGAGAAGTATTTATTTGTCTCTATATAATAGCAATGTTCTGTATTTGCATAAATGCTCTTCAGTAACATATCCATAGGTAATTGTTTCATTTAAAGCCTCCCACATTTTTATAGCCCCCATTATTTTTATAACTGAAGTAATTGTATGCATGTTGTCTTTCTTTTTCGTAAATCTTTCACATAAACTCCTTTGATAGGGGAAAAATTGAAGGAAACGAGGGTAATCAAAAAGAGGATGATAGGAAAAAAATGTTACATCTTTATTATATATGACATCACACTTTAAAAAGCACTCATTAAAAACATCCATATGTTCACACCATTTTCCAAGAAGCTGGCTTCAGAGCAAGATTTACCTTTCAAAATGTAGGGTGGGTGGTGATACTGAGAAAATTGATGGTGCTAAACCTGTTTTCAGCCCTTCAGTTTAAGGGTTCATCGTTTAGTCAAGTCTGAGTGCAAGGGAGGTTGGAAATTTATAAGGTACTTTATTAGAAAGCAGAACACGTCTCAGACTTCAGGAGGACACATAGAAATTAAGCAAAGGTCAGTGTTCATTTTACATGTAGTTTCTCGGCAGTTTCAAAGAATAGTGCCAATCCAAGACAAAATGTAACAAATATGAGCTAGTGTATTAGGGGAAACTTCAAGATAAAACAATGTCTTGTACTCTGCAAGTTTGCAAATCTTTCTGCTGCTATGGCAAATAAAATTTTAAAATCACTTATGTTAGTAACCATTTGCACGGGAACATACAAATGTAGTAGGTCTGTCTTTTGATGGATCTTTTAATTAAATCTAGTGTATAATGTATTATTTGTCCTATTTGTCCTGACATAGGAACTGAAAAAATGTAGCACGTTAAGTCCCAGTTTCCTACACATTATATTAACCCAATATTCTACTAAAACACAGATTAGATAAGATAGCAATTCTTATTCTTCCTGGTAAAGGAACCTTTCATGCAAACCTCCTGAAGTTCAACAAGGTGAAGTTCAAGGCCCTGCATCTGGGTTGGGGCAATCCTAAGCACAAATACAGGCTGAGTGGAGAATGGATAGAGAGCAGCACTGAGGAGAAGAACTTGGGGTGTTCATTGACAAGAAGCTCAACATGAGCTGGAAATGCGCACTTGCAGCCCAGAAAGCCAGCTGTACCCTGGGCTGCATCAAAAGAAGCGTGGCCAGCAGGTCAAAGGAGGTGATTCTCCCCCTTGACTCTGCTCTCGTGAGACCCCACCTGGAGTGTTGCATTCAGCTCTAGGGCCCCCAGCACAAGAATTACATGGACCTTTTAGAGCAAGTCCAAAGGAAGGCCATGACGATGATCAAAGTGCTGGAACACCTCTCCTATGAAGAAAGGCTGAGGGTGTTGTTGTTCAGCCTGGAGAAGAGAAGGCTCCAGGGAAACCTTATAGCAGCCTTCCAGTATCTAAAGGGGGACTATAAGAAAGCTGGGGAGGCACTCTTTGTCAGGGAGTGTAGTGCTAAGAGGAGGAGTAATGGTATTAAACTAAAACAAGGTAGATTTAGATTAGATATAAGGAAGAAATTCTTTACTCAGAGGCTGGTGAGGCACTGGAACAGGTTGCCCAGAGAAGCTGTGGATGCCCCATCCCTGGAAGTGTTCAAGGCCAGGTTGGATGGGGCTTTGGGCAACCTGGTCTAGTGGGAGGTGTCCCTGTCCATGGCAGGGGGGTTGGAACGAGGTGATCTCTAAGATCCCTTCCAACCCAAACCATTCTATGATTAGAAAAGGAGAATTTGCAATGAATATTCTCTTCTAACTAGTTATGTACAAAAGCCTATACTGCTTCTTATGTTTTGCATCATTTTCATCACCAATAAAAGGCTTTGGTATGGCTGGACACTAGCAGATGTCTTACACTGGAAAGCTGTCTTTCAGTGCTAAGAAAAATTAATGACAAAGAAGTGCTTTGTTTATTCATTTGCACAAAGCCTGAAAAGAAATCAGCAAGAACACTGGGAAGCTAGGGCCATGTTTCCAAGGATCTCAGTATATATTGGTTCCAGGAAGTCATTGTTTCTAAGGTAGTTCAATTCTAATTAGCTCTCAAGGTGGATATCATGATAGAAGGCTTTTGCATAGCTATGTCTGCTCTAGAAACCTTACAATGGACATGATAAGAAGCCTAAAATGTCAGAAAACAAGATCTGTATGTCTGTGTATTGCACATATAACTAGTCTCAAATGCTGCTCTTAATCTCATTAGCAGAAATATCTATGGAAATTTCCTAGATTTCAAAATTTCTCTCTCGTTATAGCTTACTGTTTTATAGGAGTCTTCTTATTGTCCACCTGTGCTCTAAACAAGATCGGTGAAACATCCTTTTATGCCATGGTGTTCAGTCCTTTCAGCTCTGTGTCAAGCTCTGGCTATTCCAATGAAAATCTTTTAAATAGCTCCATGTAAACTCTTCTGTTGTGTAAGAGGACTTTTTTTTTTTTTTTTTTTTTTTTTTTTTTTTGGGANTTTTTTTTTTTTTGTGGTGGGAAAGCTGTCTCACGCTATCTTTTCTACTAACTGCATTCAAATGATTATTTGAAATACAAATGAATATGTAGTCAATGTTATGTTATGGATATTATAATAGGAAAAAAAAAAAAAAACACCCCTTTTCCATTACTTTAGGTTCTTCTACATGAGGTTACAAAGTAATGTAATAGATAAATATAACTTATTTTGAAATGAGATTCTACTACTTCTATAGCTAACAGAATTTGTATCTTCCACAAACGACCTACGGCTTTCTTTTATTGATACAAACTTTGACAAAATATCAATGGGAATGACTGGTGGCAATTTCAGGCTGAAGAAGGAAAAATAAAATAAATAAATAAATAAATAAATAAAAACAGAGTTTAGTTTACTTTGGAACAATATATGTTTAGCAATTTATGACTCATGTTTATGATACAAACGTTCAGCATATTTTCATCTCTGGCTGACTTCACTGTGTATTAAACTAGGTATATGTGAAAAATGGTATGGTGGATAGCTTTTACTATGGTCAACATCACATGCTAAATAGGCTTATACCTCAGAAAACAATACTGAAATTGAGCATTTTAGTGCAATCACTAAGAATATTTTACTTCATGAATATGTTACAAGAAGTTAGTGCTATGAGGGCTGTAACCTGAATGAGAAAAGCTGCTGTTTTTATGATTTGGTTACACAGGCTAGTCCTTATTTCTGATATCAGTGTAAATTCAGAGCAATTGCAC
Source organism: Anseranas semipalmata (assembly GCA_013399115.1). Lineage (NCBI taxonomy): Eukaryota > Metazoa > Chordata > Aves > Anseriformes > Anseranatidae > Anseranas > Anseranas semipalmata. Next base: position 8,279 of record VXAA01007439.1, on the reverse strand, counting down.
TGATTTTAATGAAGATACAGGAGATTTAGAGACATGTAAACAAACACATTATTAATTTTCTTGTAGTAGATAGTCACGTTAACTTGACTGATGGTCGTGCCTTAAATTTGTAGCTGTCCTACAGGCTAAACCAAGAGTTTTAGAACCCAGTTCTCTTTTATTTGGATATGCTTGTTTCCTTTAGTTTACTAAGCACTTCATTTTAATAAGTCAGGTTTTTAAAATGATACTCAGAAAATGTGAGGTTGTTTGGTTGGTTGTTTGGTTGGTTATTTTTGGGGGGAGGCATGGGAGCATGGTTACTGAGACATAGAGTCTCAGTCTTTGTATCTTTATAAGGATCCTGCTAAAACATGACAAATAAGAGCAATGCCATAAAAGCATATCATTTGTATTTCTCTTTTTTATCTTGATACTGTAATTATAGGGCTAAAGAGGGGTGACGGGTCAGGCTTAAACAGTTATAGTAAATAAAGTTACATCAGGCCAGCAGCCAGTCACTAGTGAGGTTCTCCAGGGTCCATTTTAGGGCCAGTTCTCTTCAACGTTTTCAAAAATTACTTGGATGCTGGACTTGAAGGTATACTAAGTAAGTTTGCAGATGACACTAAATTAGGAGAAATTGTTAACTCCTTTGAAGGTGGATAGGCCTCACAAAATCTTGACAAATTAGCAAGCTGGGTAATCACCAACAATATGAAGTTTAACAAGAGCAAGTGCCAGATTCTGCACCTGGGAAGGGGCAACCCTGGTTGGGGGGCCAGAGGCTGGAGAGCAGCCCCATGGAAAGGGATCTGGGGATTTTGGTTGATAGCAAGCTGAATATGAGCCAGCAGTGTGCCCTTGCAGCCAGGAGGGCCAACCGTATCCTGGGGTGCATCAGGCACAGCACTGCTAGCCAGTCAAGGGAAGTGATTGTCCTGCTCTGCTCTGCGCTGGTGCGGCCTTACCTTGAGCGCTGTGTGCAGTTTTGGGCACCACAGTACAAAAAGAACATGAAACTATTGGAGAGTGTCCAAAGGAGGGCTACAAAGATGATGAAGGGTCTAGAGGGCAAGACATATGAGAAGCAGCTGAGGTCCCTTGGTTTGTTCAGCCCAGACAAGAGGAGACTGAGGGGAGGCCTCATGGCGGCCTGCAGCTTCCTCACGAGGGGGAGCAGAAGGGGAGGTGCTGATCTCTGCTCTCTGGTGACCAGCAACAGAACCTGAGGTTGCATGAAGCTGCAACAGGAGAAGTTCAGGCTGGATGTTAGGAAAAGGTTCTTCACTGGTGGTCAGACACTGGAACAGGCTTCCCGAGGAAACGGTCAAGGCACTAAGCCTGCCGGAGTTCAACAGGCATTTGGACAATGCTGTCAGACATAGGGTCTGATTTTTGGGTGGCCTACATGGAGCCAGGAGTTGGACTCAATGATCTCTATGGGTCCCTTACAACTCAGGATATTCTATGATTCTATGATAATTCTTTTTTTGTTGCATCCAAGAAGTCACAAACCATCCCCAATCATTATTCTTTCCAGTTCATAGTGTCTTTTAAAGATCTAGTAACTTCTTCACATTTGGAAATAAAAAATCCACTTGGGGATATAGATTAATCTTTTTTTATGCTCATGTATTTACCTTGAAAGAGCCTTGATTTAGAAATAGTGCTGGATATATTAAGAAAGATGAATGTAATCCAGGGGAGTCTGAGTCTCAAAAGAAATTGAAGGCTATATACTCAATTTACCATTCTTTTGTGCACATGCTGAGTGCCATGGGGAATCCACAGATCTATTGCTCATTCATCATAGTGCTGCATGCCACTCCTCTAGATTCCAACACTTCATGTCATGGGTTATGCCTTTGGTGCATCCCACCACTCTGCTCAGAAAAAAAATCAGTTCTGTCTGTGTTTCATTTCCAGAGAAAGAGCTAGGAAACATCTGAATTGTAAAGTTAATGAACCTGAAATCTAGAGATTTGTAGGCTTATAAAATACTTTTCTGTGCCATGGCCAGAGGAAGAGCTCACTAAGATAACTAATGGAAGCTACTTTGCTGCCTTAAAAATATATGCATTGATTATAACAGAGATGGATAAATGTTGGAAATGGGATTCTGAAACACTTCTGTTGTTAATTAGTAATTGATTATTGTTATATTTTCTGTTACATTTATACCCTATGAACTGCATAGATTTATTATTCATTAGATCTCCAATACAGCAATATCGCAGATTACTTTTTTTTTAAGCCATTAATGCATTATTGATCATCTAGGCCACATTTGTATTTGAAACCTCTGTATGTTTGTCACAGAATAGAAAGTCTTAGTGATGCAAGTTAAATCTGTTCCCCAGTGTGGTGGTTTTACCCTGCTGGGTAGCTGAACTCCACCACACCCGCCCTCTCACTCCCCCTCCTCAAAGAAGAGGAGGAGAAGAAAGTATGATGTAAAGAAAACAACGTCTCATGGGTTGAGATAAGGATAATTTAATTAAAAGGGAAAAAGAAAAAGAAAAAGCAAAGGCCGCGTGGAAGCACAGAGGGGAAAAAAAATTATTCTCTACTTCCCCATCAACGAGCGGTGTTCGGCCATGTCCTGGGAAGCAGGGCCTCAATACGCGTAGCGGTTGTTCGGGAGGACAGACGTCTTCACCACAAGAGCCCCCCCTCTCCTTCCTTTTTCCAGCTTTTATTGCTGAGTGTGACACCACATGGCATGGAATATCCCTTTGGCTGGTTTAGGTCAGCTGCCCTGGCCACGTCCCCTCCCCACTTCTTGCCCACCCCAGCCTACTGGCTTTGGGGGGTCTGGAGAGAGTCCTGGTGCTGTGCCAACACTGCTTGGCAGTAGCCAAACAGTGGTGTGATACCAGCGCTGTTCTAGCTACAAGTGCAGAGCACAGCACTGTATGGGCTGCTGCAGGGAAAGTTAACTCTATCCCAGCCAGATCCAGTACACCCAGGAATCCAGACTTCAGTTCTCTGCATTGGCCTGCTTTTCTTTCCAAGGATAGCTTTATTTCAGTAGGAACAATGTTAAATAAATGCTAAATGCTTCTTACAAATGTTTTCCAAATTATGTTTTTATTTTTGCTATGAAAGTAGCATCTATATGAAATAAAACATGAACAGTAACTCCAAGCTATAGTATGTCAGTATGTTTTTAACCACTGTTAATGTCAGTATGTTTTTAACCACTGAAATTACTGGGAAGTTCTGCCTTAAAGCCAGTGGCATAACTGTGTCCTGCTGTTACTAACTGCCCCTTGACAGTTTCCAGGGTCCATGGTCATATTCCATCCCCTATCATTATCATCTACAATAACAGATGTGGTTCCAACGTATAACTGTTTAGTCCATATAAATACTGCAAAAGAAAAGTTTATTCAGAGACTACTTTCACAGCTTCAATTCTCCTGTGACACTGGAGAAATGACAGGTAACCTGTTACATGAAAGATAAGCTTCACATTCTCTGGATTTTTATCTTGTTTTCTAAACACAAAGCATCAAAGCATTACGAGAATAACTAAGGATTAGGACAGAAAAGGAATGATTGTTGCACTTTGTGTATAATAGCTATACATAAATAGTCAAGGGGAAATTATTTTTCTGATCTGAAAATGCAAAGATTTGTGCTTTCAGAGAGTGAGCAAAAATATCAAAAATATCAAAACTAAGTGACTTAGAAGGCAAGGATGCATTTTCTAAAATGATTTTTAGCCAGATACACAAAAACAGCAGATTACATGCATAGAATGAGGTGATTATTTTTCTTTAACAGCAGATAGCTTTCTAACATTTTCATTTTACATTTATATGTTCCCTTGGGTTTTAAGAAAACATCTAGAAAAAAATGTAGCTTCGTATCAGTTAAAAAAAAGGGGGGTGGATTTAGCTTCATAATGGACTTCAGTGTTTTTGGAAGTGTTGCCGGTGCCTCAGTTTCCTGTTATGCAGACTAACTTTTACAGTTGTTGCCTCACACCTGCGTATGCATGAGTTGCAGGTGTATGAAAGAAGCAGAGAGATCAAGAGAGAAAATATATGGGGAAGGCAAGGGGACTATATTGTGCAATTCAGTCATAAATTAATCAGCAGGAATGATATTTATATCAAAGCTGAAGTACATAATTCAATATATGATAATAATTCATAATTTGTCTAAAAAATAGACAAACTGGAATAGGTAAAAATCAAAATCTATCTGTGCTTAAGTACAACAGACCATTGAAGCAGGAAAAAAATCCTGTGGGATCATGTAGGGTAAGGCTATCTTTAGTTTGTTAAGAAAAAATGAAAACAAACTCACAGTGTAAATAGTTCAGGTTACACAACATGGTGAGGGAAGCAAAGAATGCTGAAGGGATTGAGAGAGCATACCACCCTGGAGATCTTAGCGATTAGGTACCTGGGATTTGGTTTCTTCATCGGTCTATACAATGCTTGTGATATGATGCCTTGGGAATTGCTCTGCTTTACCTTCTCCAGTCAACAGAAGTTGAGATGAGCAAATTGACTTTGGTCTTGACTTTTCCATTCACAGAGGTCCTCTCACTGGTGCCGCCTTTGTCACCACTTTCTCTCACCACTTTCTCTCACTTCATCCTTCCTTTTCTCTAGCTGATGCATTTGTGAGAACAGGTTCCTGGAGGATTCTTTAATTTTTACTCTTGACTAAAATTAACAGGTCACCAAAAAGAGACATGAACTGTTGACATACAAAGATTTTGTCTGAAATTTGCCTTCTGTTTGTGGCCTCTCTCTGATTGCTCCAACACAAACTTCTCTGACACAGGTAGAAGTTGATAGGATTCAGAAGTGCAGTATTGCTAGAAATAAACTAAGAAGAAACTGCCCTAAATTTAGTGCAATGGTCTTTTGGACACAGTCAAATGCCAAATATAGAGAAGCAGCCATTCTACACGGCACCAAGTTCATTAAGTTCTAAGTTATAGTTATACCCTATACTTTATTGCCTGTTATCTATGATCACAGAATCAGAATGGTTTGGATTGGAAGGGAACTTAAAGATCAACTAATTCCAACCACCTACCATGTGCAGGGACACCTTCCACTGGACCAGGTTGCTCAAAGACCCATCCAACTTGGCCTTGAACACTTTCAGAAATGGGGCATCCACAACTTCTCTGGGTAACGTGTTCCAGCACCTCACCACCCTCTGAGTAAAGAATTTCTTCCTTATATCTAAATCTACCTTGTTTTAGTTTAAAACCATTACTCCTTCTCCTATCACTACACTGCCTGATAAAGAGTCCCTCCACAGCTTTCTTACAGGCTCCCATTAGGTACTGGAAGGCCACTATAATGTCTCCCTGGAGCCTTCTCTTCCCCAGGCTAAACAACCCCAATTCCCTCAGCCTGTCTTCATAAGAGAGGTGTTCAAACACTCTGATCGTGGCCCTCCTCTGGACTCATTCTAATATATCCATGTCCTTCTGGTACTGGGGACCCCAGAGCTGATCACAGTACTCCAGGTAGGGTCTCATGAGAGCAGAGTAGAGGGGAAGAATCACCTCCCTCGACCTGCTGCTCATGCCTCTTTTGATTCAGCCCAGGATACATTTGGCTTTCTGGGCTGCAAGCACACATTACTGGCTCATATTGAGCTTCTCATCAGCCAGCACCCCCAAGTGCTTCTCCTCACAGCTGTTCTCAATTCATTCTCCACTCTGCCTGTATTCATGCTTGAGATTACCTCAACCCAGGTGCAGGATCTTGCACTTGGCCTTGTTGAACTTCAGGAGATTCTCATGGGCCCACCTCTCAAGCCTGTCTATGTCCCTCTGGATGGCATCCCTTCCCTCCAGCATGTCAACCGCACCACACAGCTTGGTGTCATCAGCAAAATTCCTAAGGGTGCACTCAATCCCACTCTCCATGTAGCTGACAAAGATGTTAAACAGCGATGGTCCCAGTACCGACCCCTGAGGAACACCACTTGTCACTGATCTCCAGTTGGACATTGAACCGTTGACCATAGCTCTTTGAGTGCGATCATCCAGCCAATTCCTTACCCACTGAGTGATCCATCCCTCAAATCCATGTCTCTCCAATTTGGAGACAAGGATAATCATGAGGGACAGTGTCAAAGGCTTTGCACAAGTCCAGATAGATGATGTCAGTTGCTCTTCCCCTATCCACTAATGCTGTAACCATGTTGTAGAAGGCCACCAGATTTGTCAGGCACGAACTCCCTTTAGCGAAGCCATGTTGGCTGTCACCAATCACCTCCTTATTTTCCATGTGCCTTAGAATAATTTCCAGGAGGATCTGCTCCATGATCTTGCTGGGCACAGAGGTGAGACTGACTGGCCTTTAGTCCCCCAGGTCTTCCCTTTCTCCCTTTTTCAAAATTGGGGTTATGTTTCCCCTCTTCCAGTCAGAGACAACTTCACCAGGCTGCCACGACTTCTCAAATATGCTGGACAGTGGCTTAGGAACTTCATCTGCCAGTTCCCTCAGGATCCATGGATGTATCTCATCAGGTCCCATGTACTTGTGCACCTTTAGGTTCCTTAGCTAGTCTCAAACCCATCTTTTCTTACAGGGAGTGGTTCATCATTCTCCCAGTCCCTGCCTTTGCCTTCTCAGTATTGGTCTATGTGGCTAGAGCTCTTGCTGGTGAGGCAAAAAAGTCATTGAGTACCTCATCCTTCTCCATATCGAAGGTAACCAAGTCTCCCATTTCCTTCCAGAGAGAGGGCCCACAATATCCCTACTCTTCCTTTTATCACTGATGTACCTATAGAAGCCCTTCTTGTTGCCCTTTACATTGAATATTAGCGAGCTTTCTTAGGCCCCTCTTTCCTCCAGAGCTTTATCCCACGGTACTCTACCAAGTAGATCCCTGAAGAGGCCAAAGTCTGCTCTCCTGAAGTCTATGGCAGCGAGTTTGCTGTGCTATCTCCTTGCTGCCCTCAGGACCTTAAACTCCACTATTTCATGGTCACTATAGTCAAGGCTACCCTTGAGATTCACACTCCCCACCAGCCCCTCCTTGTTGGTGAGACTGAGGTCCAACACAGCACCTCTCCTCGTTGGCTCCTCTATCACTTGAAGATGGAAGTTATCACCAATGTGCTCCAGGAACCTCCTGGATTGGCTATGCCCTGCTGTGTTGTTCCTCCAACAAATACCTGGGTGGTTGAAGTCCACCCTGAGGACCAGGGCTTGTGAATGTGAGGCTGCTTCTATCTGTCTATAGAAGGCCTCATCTGCTTGGTCTTCCTGATCAGGTGGCCTGTAGCAGACTCCCACTTTAATGCCCTGCCTGGAATCCTGACACATAAACTCTATGTCAGCTCCTCATCCATCCCCAGGCAGAGCTCCGTGCACTCCAGCCGCTCACTGACATAGAGCCCTTCCTTGTCTCCCCTGCCTGTCCTTCCTAAAGAGCCTGTACCCTTCCATTCCAACTCTCCAGTCATGGGAGCCATCCCACCACATCTCCGTAATGCCAATGAGGCCATAGCCCTGCAGGTGTGTGTACATCTGTAACTCCTCTAGCTTATTCTCAATGCTGCGTGCGTTAGCATAGAGACATTTGAGCTGGGCCCCTGATGAAGCTGACTTACTGCCTGGAGTGGCTGGAATTCCTTTGTGTCGCTCTCCAGGTGCTCTCCTGCTGATTTGTGTTTGTGACCCTTCTCCAGGCTCCTGGCATCTATTATTAACATTGGCATCAAACTGTTAGGAGTGGGATGGACTGAGCTTCCCCTCCCCCAGCAACTTTAGTTTAAAGCCCCCTTCATCAGCTTGGCAAGCCTGCAACTGAAAATTCTCTTCCCTTTCTCTGACAGGTGGACCCCATCAGCCCGCAGCAGACCAGGTTTCTCAAAGTGAGTCCCATGGTCTAAGTAGCTGAATCATTGGCTGTGGCACCAGTCCCAGAACCATCTGTTGATTTGACAGACTTCCCTTTGACTGAGAGGACTGACGAAAAAACTACCTGCACTCCTGAGTCCCTTACTGATGCTCCCAGGGCTCTGTAATCCCTCTTAATGCTTCCCAGACTGCTCCTGGCTGCATCACTGGTGCCCACAAGAGACAGCAGCAGTCGGCAATAGTCCTCAGGCTGTGTGAGGCTTGGCAGTCTCTTGGTGATATCCCTGATGCAAGCCCCTGGTAAGCAGCAGACTTCTCTCAAGAG
>VXAA01007438.1:184992-231423 GCA_013399115.1 Anseranas semipalmata | reverse complement strand
AGAGCTTAGTGACATGGTGGACTTGGCATGACATGGTGGACTTGGCAGCGCTAGGTTAAAGGTTGGACGGCGTGATCTTGGAGGTCTTTTCCAACCTAACTGATTCTGTGATTCTGTGATTGTCTCAACCATCATGTCAGATTTGGTTACAATTGACTAATGGGTTCCAAAGTTGTTGTGCGACCACCTGACAGATGGATAGACACGGCAATCTTATAAGCTGCATTTCTGTAGGAAATCAGGCTAAAACCACTGATGATTTTTTCCAGCAGCAACCAATAAGTATTTATTTATTCGTGATCCATTTCTGTACAAAACAGGATCTATATTCATTCTTTCAAACTTTTCAGACCTGTAGCATATGGTTCTGATTATATAATATAACTGAAGGCTTAAACTCTCTTTTAGAGCAGTGAATTCTTGTTGTATCATTTCTGTACAGCTTATGAATAGCATGGAACAGACTACCAAGGGGCAGCTGCCAAGAGAACAAAGGAGAATATGCATACTGCTCTCTTTCATATTGTGAGGTGCCTAAATGTGCAGGAAATCATATCTTCCTCCTGGTTTGTAAGGGTGAAAATGTGGCTTTATGTATTCTTGAGCCTCCCACACCACTGCTCTCATTTTAAGGTGCTTTTTGAGGTACTATACACATAAGAGAGCAGTGAAGGAGTTGCCTCTGCAAAGAGACTACGGTTTATTCACCTTTACATTAAGCATACAAGGACAGAAAGAGACTTTTTCCCTTCCTAACCAATCTATGTAACATCTAACAGACTATGTATTCTGATCACCACATATGTCAATATCTTTTAGTGAGGAATAATTGAAAAAGATTATCATTGTCCAGTGGAGCACCATTATATTACAAATGCAGTCTGGAATGGGATCTCCAGAGTTTTTTTGGCAAGGATGAAGAACCTTTCTCATTTTAAGCATTCACAAGAACTTTTGGATGTATTTGATGGGCCACACACTAATAATTTATCTGTCATATTTCCTCAGTCTCTGTTCCACAGGGCTCTCTATCACTCTAACACAATTTACTGTACTATCTCATGGAGTGTTTAATGCCCAGCTATTTCATAGTATACATTACTAAGGCTCAAGCCAGCACTTCACAGTGCTAGGTGTTTCTCTAGTCCTCCATACTGCACAGCACTATGCTGCTTAGCAAATCCCATATAGGGATTATTTCTCATTCTTAGCACCACAACACTACAAGGCACTTGCCTGATAAAGCTATATCCAGGCTGAATGCCTTACCCCTGGTTCTGCTTTCACACTGATTTCATTTAGATTGCAAAGGAGGGTCCACTGCATTCTTGTTTCAGCTACTGGCTAGAGGACTTAAGAGAATGCAGCCCTATGAGGCATTTATAGTCATCTTCTGCTGTCATTTCATGGCAGATTATTGGTACAATTACTATGCGCTAATAATAAGTCAGCTACTAATTAACTTGGAGTTATGCTTGCATTGCCAGAGCATACACAGGTACCTTTATGCTTTTATTCTTCTGATTAAAAAAAAATGAAATATAAGGAAAACATTCTCTAATATTTACTTTACTTGAGGGCCCTTCAAAAAATTCCACCTTTGATCATTAACCTTTGCTGGCTTAATATTTCTATGGAGTACAGTTTTATATATTTTTTCCAAGTTTTATTTCAGGCAGTTATCTTTGCAAGACAATCTTACAAATTCCAGGACTGATATTTTCTTGGTTATCATTACCTCTAATTGTGGACATTTCTGAACATACAAAGCATTCTAAATTGGTCAGTTTAATATGAAGCTTTTGGCAAGGCTTTTGTCGTAGTTTGGCATCTTGGTGCACGTTATGTGTGCTGTTCTGATCATACTCCCAGATTTCCTCAGAACATCTTTTTACTAATAGCACACGTGGAATATTTTCATGTTAATGTCTACATCCACTACTTCTAGGTATTTCACATGCTTATAATGTAGGGTAAATCTTACAATAAATATCATATTATTCATTGGTGCCTGTGTTCTCTCTGAATGTGAAACTGAACTAAATACTTTCCAGCCAAACTGTGTTAGACTCCTTATGTTAGTTAACATTATTCATAGACTTTTCAAGCAGAAATTGATCCTTTGTTTCTCTGTTTTTTTTCTTAACATTCTTCTGCCATCCACCCAGTGAAATAACAGTGATTACGGTCAGGTGATATAGTCAATTTTAGCAGTTCCCAAGTGACTTGGGAAGTTGGAAATTTTCAAGGGCTCTTACCTTTCTTTCATTTCTTTGTAGTAATAGTATTGTTTTGCTTTCAAGGTTTTTCTGTTTGTATTTAACTATCTTTTTCTCCTGTCACTGTCCTCAATGTCTGCATGGCCTTTCTCAATTTTATCTGTACTATAATTCTGCAAGACCAACGATCTGTTTTATGTTTGTAAAGCTCTCAAGCACTGAAGCTCTGCTTCTTATTGAAACATTCAGGCACTGCTTAATTGCAGATGAAAAATAACACCCATTTAAAATATTTTGCATTAGCTTATTGCATGAGGGAATTGCTCTGATTTTACCTTTGTGGTACTAAATGATGCAGTGTGCATAGATAGTTCTTTTGGGGAGGGGTGCAAATCTGTAGAAATGACAGCTTTACCTCTGACCCACTAATCAAATTACTCTTAACTGGAGTCTAGTTGGCACATTAGAATAGTTTTGATCTGCCTTCTAATTGCAAATGGCTCTGAGATTTTGCTGTCCGTTCATCTTATCCTGATTACAAACCTATCTCAGGACCAACAACTACCCTTGAGTTCTCAGCCATTTTGCCTCTAGCTCCCTCGTTTGCTTAATTGGCTCATGGAAAAAGTTTAACTTGCAGCCAGTGAGAGAGGCTGCTTCTCTATACACATTATTTATTTCCTTTCCAGTCAGTGCTCATCAAAACCGGTCAGCAAAAACTTGCTTCCACCCCATATCTTTTGGTTTTGTGCTAGCTTTTAATTATGATTTTGTTCTTACATGGCTGAGTTGTGTGTGTTGGGGGCAGGAGGAGTTTTTGTCACAATGTAGGAGAGTTTCCTTATTTCTGCTGAAGTAATCTCTGTCATGTAACAGGCTCAAACTTCTTTCCTTGCTTTCTGTGCCAGTGTAGTTTCCATTTTTTGTCAAATAAAATGTACTGTAAGGCTTCCTTCATTCTAAAATTACCTACCTGTAATCAACTCCCAATGACCTTCTACCATGCTATGTTGGTGTGGGTTATCTGTGCCATAAGTGTAGAGACAATGGGTTAAAGAGAATTTTGATTTGTTGTAATGCAGTGCTGCTCTAACATTCTTTCCAGGGCAAACTTGCCCCAGAAAATGACACAGTTGCTTTCCTGCAGCACGGAGCTAGAAGCTCCTCGTTGCAGACTACACTGGCTATGTGTCAGGACAGCCTAGTTGTCTCTGCAGTATATTTCTGTACACGCTGAAGCTTGCTGGACCTATCTCAAATCTAGCATGGAGAAAATCAATCTGGAGTAATAAGTGCTGAGGTAAATACAAGAGCCACTTAGGTATTGATACTCTGGGTTGCACGAGAGCTTATGTTTGGACAAAGTGCTAAACCTAAGCTGTCTGCATGCACATAGGTCACAGCAGGCTAGAATCTCTAAGCCCTTTTGGGAACTGGAAGGTGCGACACTAGAGGTGAGCCGGACTGGTGGCACTAGTGTTTATCCAGAACTGATAAATTCTGGATAGGTATTTCTGCTCTGTGTTTTTAAATGCATTCCATAGTACCTATCTTGTTAGGGCTTATTCATTATTTACAATGTTCAGTATCCCAGGCAGCAACAGACTAACACTAATGAGGGACAACAGAAATCCAAACCGGGACACTATAAAAGTAATCATCCCTGAAACAGATGTAGAGACTCCCATCTCTACAATGGGCACAAAGTAACTATTATAATTAATACTTTCTGTACCAGCATCGGGCAGTGCTTGTTTGCCATGGCTTACAAGTGTCAAAAATGGCCTATGTAACATACAACTCGTAGTCATGCAAATTAAATGCAAATCAAGCAGCTGCTCTAGCACAAAGTAGTTAGTATCTATCAGGTAGAAATGCATCATGAGATGTGCTTAATGTCAATATATAAGGACCTGTGCAGGGCTAGCAAGGTGGTAGATACAGAGCAGTGGTTGAGCAAGGGCCATTCAGGGTATTAAGTACAGATCCTGGAGCCTGCAAGAAGTTGCTGATACTACAAAACAGCTTAGAATTAAGACACTTAAATTAGGATCAATTAGGATCAAGGATTGGCAGTTCAGAACAAGGGGCATAAGGGAAGAGTCTGACACTCAGCTGTGTCTGACACCCTCCTGTCTCTTGGTTCTTAACTGGTGGGTCTCTTGGGTTTGGGGATATGTTGGGTTCTGTTTTTTAGCTGTGAAACAGAGAGTAGGGATAGAGTAACTACAGCAAGGCCAATGTGTCTTGTGTGGCTACCAGAGGGATAAAAAAAATACTTTTTTTCTTTAAGCCAAAAACACTAGGTGCTTTTAGTATAAGATCTTAAGATTGCATGGAAGGTTATAGTCATCCTACAAGAGCAAAGCCCGAACCTGGCAATATATCCAAATTCTAATGCTCATATGGCATGTACACCATACAGGAAATCCAACTATGTCCCCCTACAAATATATCAGTGCAATCATTCAGATCATGTGTGCTGGCAAAAACAAGCACTTTCCAAAGATGTTAGGATTTCCTAGACTTTCTAGTTCAAGGTTCAGGTTCTACATTATTGTAATAAAGTTGTGGCTTGTTTCAAATTGTGAATCATAATTCATGCTGAAACATGCGCTTCACTAATGACCTTTCAATCCACAGGCTATTTTTAGGGATTTTAGTTATGTTTTGCCTTTCTTGGGAAAGTAACCAGTTATTCTGGTAATAAAGTTACAAATAAATTTGTAAAATTTATTTTAAGAAGTGTGATCACAGTTTTAGTCAACCTTTTTGGTTTTGTTATTCTTTTACAGTCTCACATGATTTTTGTTCTCCTTTCCATCAGAATGCTTGTTGTGACATTCCTGTCTTACCTGTATGTTTCATCATCTCATTAAAAGTAACTTGTATTAAAAATTAAGAATATCACCAATATGTACTGACTTAAGCATTATTTAAAAATACCTTCCTACAGATTATTTTTTATCTAAAATAGTTATGAGATGAGCTGTGAAGAGAATTTTCTTTTTCCTTTTCTTCTTGCAGACTGCAAATGATAACCTGCATACAGAAGATGAGCCTGAACTCAGAGGAGATAAAGAAAGCTATCTCTGTGCCGTGTGCCTAGATGTTTATTTCAATCCTTACATGTGCTATCCATGCCACCACATCTTTTGTGAACCTTGCTTAAGGATGCTTGCCAAAGACAATCCAGCCAGCACTCCATGTCCACTGTGTCGCACTACAATTGCCAGAGTCTTTTTCCAAACAGGTATAAAAATAAAAGTTTCTACAATATAGAAAAATATTTATAGCTTTTCATTCCTGTATTTCTGGTCTGAATAAATATGTAGTTAAAAGTATAGTAAATACATGCTGACCAAATACAGTCATAAAATTAGTCTCTTGTCCAAAGAAATAATAATGTGCAATGAGTACATCCAAAATCCATAGAGATTAGAATTTAGTCTTGTTATCCATTGTGAGGATTTCTTTGCATTTAACTCTTTCTAGGACTGTTCTACACAAGCTTTCTTAAGTGGTAAGAAACTATTCTGAGTATATATTTTAAAAATTTTTGATATTTGAAGTGAGGTTCTGATATTTCGTATTTCTTTGGTTTCCTCTTGCTAAATAATGACAAACTCCAAGCATTATAAACACATATTTTCTCAAAATATCTCACCAGAAGAGCATTTTTAAAATGGCTAACTTAATTACCAAAAAATAAACTTTTTGTTTTTGTGACTTTAATTCAGCTACAATTTTACAAATTTAATTCAGCTACAATTGAAAATAAAGGCTCCTAACTAAATTCTCCTAACTAATCTTGTTTTTAAATTCTCCCTTCCTGGCCTCTTACACCCTTATCTCTAGTGTTGCTGTCTTTAGGCAGTAGGAATACATGGTGGGTAAGTGTTTTTTGATGTCAGAAATAGTATAGGAATAGGAGAGAGTGAGTAGTGCCATAGATGGTTTACCTAGAACAGCATGAGTCAGTCTTTTGCACCTGGAGCTTAAAAAAGTAAATTCAAACACTATGGATAAAATTCCACTACAATAAAATTCCACTATGATACGACTAATTACAGGAGCTAGGCCCTTCACAGCACTTAAAACTGTGCATATACAGGTCACAAAATAATGGAAATAACTCAGCCATGCAGAAGTGTTTATTTTTGTGTGTTGCAGAGATCATGCAGCCATCCTGTTTAAAATAAGTGAGTGCTGTGATGATGACAGGTTGGGGATGCAGATTAAAGAATTATTTTCCATTGATCTGCAGAGCTACCCAGCTTGTATTTCTAGTTGTACACTGACTCCTCCACTGCACAGGCACAATTTAGTATAATTTGATGACAGACCAGTTCAAGGAACTGACTGGGCTAAAAAAAAAAAAAAAAAAAAACGTACTTATTTGGGAAGGAGGCATTTTTCAGACAAACTTGTTGCCCCAAGATGGTTCACTGTTGGTGATCATGGATAGGGACTGACTAAGTCAGCACTGCAGCAGAGAAAATGGATAGAGAAAATGCCTGGCTGGTGTTTACAGGTTTCAGGCTGTTCTCATTTCATTTGCTTAATGTTGCTCCTTTGGATTTGATTTACAGATGAAGTGCATTTCACCGATAGATAATTGTTTTTAGTTATTGAGGGGCTATTTAAATAAAGAAAAGCTATTTAACAGAGCTGCTGCAGGAAAATATTACTGGGAGAGCACAAAGAGAGAAAAGGATGCTTGCTAAAATGGATTTGGAAACCTTTTCAACACCTTTGAAGTATTTTTGTTTAAGTGAAATATTTCCAGGATTATTTATAGCCTTTGAGTACTTAACATACAATGTGTATAAAAACCTGATGGGATGGAACAAAGCAGAGAGAGCTAGACTTTTCTCAGTAGTGCCCACCAACAGGACAGAAGGCAGTGGGCACAAATTAAAACACATAAAATTCCATCTGAATGCAAGAAAACACTTTTCCACTGTGAGGGTGACCAAGCACTGGAACAAGTTGTCCAGAGAGGTTGTGGAGTCTCCATCTGTGGAGATGCTCAAAATCCAACTGGACACACCTGGGCAACCTGCTGTAGCTGACCCTGCTTGAGCAGTTGGGTTGGACTAGTTGATCTCAAGGCATCACTTCCAACCTAACCCGTTCTGTCAAAGTATTAAAAAGTTATGTAGTTTTATTGAGGAAATGGATTTATGTGGCTAAAGTGTAAACACAGTGTCATACAAAGAGAGTCTACTGTAAGTAGTAATAAAAGTATATGAGACGTGTTTAGTATTAATACCTATTATATGCATTCTAAGAAAAATATTTTGTAATTTCCCAATGCATAACATGTTGGGCTGCTTTTAAATCAACCAAGAAATATTGATGATGATACAATATCCTTAGATAAATTAATAAAATCAACACATTAGGGAAGATGGATGGTGCGGGACCAATACAAGAAGTACTGAATTTTTTATTTTTTTTCAGGAGATATATTAATCCTTTTAAAAGTTTTGCAAAGTTCACTGCTGCTATAGGTTTGGGCAGCCAAGGAAGCAGAATTGCTAGTATTCTATACTTACTTCTCTACTGCTACAGACTGGATGTGTCATTTCCCTCGTTAATTTATTCTGGATGCTTTCTGCAATGTTCCTTTTGTATAATTGCATTTTATGTTACAAGGATATCTCAAAAAGAAAACATTTAAGAAGCTCACTTTTTAGCTTCTACAGTTTTGCAAAACAAACCTAACTACAACAGAAGGATGCATATAACATCTCAAAAAAGATGAAGGCAAACAGATCAATTATCCACAAAGCCAGACATGACCCACAAGGATACTTCATCTGTCCTATTACCCACATCAAGTGAGCCTTTTCTATTGGCTACATTGAGCTTCCCATCCTTCTTGAAGACTTTCTTAAAAGCCCTTCTCCCATCAGGATAAATTCACATCTGGTCAGATGATGGTGTACCCAGGACACACCTAAGACAACAGATTTTGATCTGATTACAGCAACCCATTTCAAGTAACTGTCTTTTAAATGCCTTTCATATCAGGGGAAAGAATGAAACAGGGGTTGGCTTGTACAATTCCATTCATATAGTTTGATATATGTTAAGCGCCAGTTCTGGCACTCATGTGGAATAAATCCACCACTTTGGAGATTCAGTGTAGTGTTTTTGCACAAGAGGTGAGGTCCAAGGACATGACAAGAAAATGGTCACATACAGAAGGACAGGTGGTCTGAAACGTTCTTTAATTAGAAGCCTAAAAAAGCAACATTTGAAAAGCCAGTAAGAGTTGCCATCACTGCCTTTTCTTCAAGAAAAAAAAAAAAAAAACAAACAGGAATTAGATGCCTCACCAGAGGTTTCAGTGTTTAAATCTGGACAATAAAGTTGAAAGAGCTGAGTCAGTTTTTATAGCCTGTAGAAGGAAACTAAAATGCTCTCTCTCTGTTGATGCTGTCAGAGGCAAGCAGAGTCTCAGCAGAGGCTATTTTCTGAATACAGATAGTCCTTAATCCAAATATGTTCAGTAGCATATGAAGCTCTCCTGTAAAACTTAAAAAACATGAGTGAAAAATACACAACTTGTTCAAATTGTTCCTTTTACATTTAGGAGAAAAAAACAGCCTCTTTCCTTTCACTGACAGATGTTTATTGGTGCAATAGCACTATTCTCACATAATGAGAGAAAATGAGAGATTTAAGGATTTCTGCACTCTGTCTTTTGTAGCCTACTTCCACCTACATTCTGACATGGTGAAATACAGAAAGGCACCCAATAATTTTTAGAATGATAACAGCATTTTTTTTTTTACTTCAAATCGGCTGACACCCTCCTCTTACACAGGAAGAGCTACTGCAACCAAAGGGCATTTGCAATTTTTTTTTTTTCCTTTCTGGAGCCTGTTTATAAAAAGGTTAGCTTTCTCAAATTTGTCAGAGAAAAAGATTTGTCCCTTTCGTAAAATCCTGATCATTGAAGAAGTGTGTAAAATTGCAATGAACCAAGTAAAGTAATAATACATAAGCCTTTTCAAAGCTCTGTGAAGGCTCTTTTCTTTCTTTTAAAGTATACAAGGAATTCCAGTAGCAGCTGATAATTATTAGTATTTATCTGGAGCCATGACAGTTAGAAGGGAGAAGCTTTGTTAAGCAAGCAAAACTGGGGGTTTTGAACTTTTCCGTGCTAACTGCTAACTAGGCTTCTCTGTCTGTTATCATTAGATCACTCTTTTCTATAGTAGGAAAATATGGTTACTTTTAAGCTCTGTTTTCCATTGTTGTATTGCTGTGGACAGGTTGATTTTCCCAGTTTTGAGTTGCAGTCCATGCAGATATTTCCCCAAATTATATCCTGAGGAGCTCATGAGTTCTTGAGATTCATGGGTTATTATCAACTCTTACAATCTATCATTAATCATTTTATGAATGTGTTCTTAATTCCTGTTAATCCACAGTATAAAAAAATTCTCCAAAATAATTTTCAGACTTCTGCCCTCTCTATTGAGTGACAGTGTTAAAATAAAAAAACAACATGAACTGAGAATTAATACCACAGCCAGACTGATAGATGTTGTTTCATTCATAGAGGTCATCATCGGCTTGTAAATTAAATAGCCTGATCTATAATGTACTTCATTTTGTTAGCATTTGATATCATCTTTTCTAAATGCTCTAGTTCTGAGGAATAAAATCAAAATTGCATGTTTAAGACTTGTTCTTGCTATATCTGGAAAAGATGATTTTCCTGTGATTTTAAAAAAACTTTGAGATGTTTTAATCAGAAAAAGTATTGCACAGTAGATAAGGCACTTTTATTCTGTAATATAGCCATATGCAAATTACTGCTATATTTACAGCATTGCTATATACGTTCTTTCCCCTTGATTATTGTAGAATTGAACAACTCTACCAAATCTTTTTTCCCTACGGAATATTTGAAGTTAAAAGAAAGTTTTCAAAAATCAAATTCTGCAAAATGGCCTCTACCAAGCTGCAAGAAAGCTTTCAGAGTATTTGAAGGTAAGAAAATCACTTATGTATCATTTTGGACAAGAATAATTTTTAGACTTAATATCTGTATTAACTGAAGTTTTCCCTAAACTTCATTCAGTCTTCAGTACACTAGTTGAAAACACTAGTCTCTAGCTAATCCATGCCATAGGAAATCAGGGGTGGATGATTACTGGAGTAGAGCTGAGTTAAATTCTCCTTGTGTGATTCATACACAGTGTTCTGAATCTAAACAGAAGCTGCAAATTGTAAAAAGTCAATTCATGTATATACATTTGTATTTATTCTGAAATCTTTAATTTTTGCACATTATCAGGATAATTGTATGTAGTTTCCTCTTTGGAAAAAAAGTGTGGCAGCGAAGTAGAAGAAAGAAAATGACTCTGGATAAAAAGTTCCCAGTTTTAAGTCTGGTCAATAAAGACTGCCCCCCAGAAAATCAGAATCAGTCTTTTATGGATAAAGTCATATAACAAGTTGGAATAATATCATATATATTATTCTATATTGCTTGTTTTATATGTGTGAAATGGAGTAAAGGGATTTTTTTAGCTTTGCTTTATTTTCTGTTTATTATACGAAGGAAGCTTAATCCTCTTGTTGATAGTTTACAACTTAAATGTTTCCATGGTTATTAACTGATTGTTAACTGAAACACATTTAAATTAGAGCACTGAAATGTGGGATTCACTGTTTACCCATATTTCCTTGGTTTAAATCTAATGGCCTTTTTTCACTTAGCTCCCTCTACATTTAGTTACATGGGAGTTTTCTGTAGTGCTGAGTCTTGCTAACATGTATTTTTCCTGTTTATAAGAACAATATATATATCTTCTAAAAGTATGTGGAAAAAAAATAAAACAGGCCATGCTGTTTATGTTCATTTTATGAGTCTGCTCAGGCCTTTCTTTAGGTCAAATTTGATACATCCTCCACTTATCAAACTGTGTCACACATGGTCGTGATTTGATGCTGAAAATAATAAGAAATACTCATAGCTATCAAAAATTAACAGACTTGAGAAGTTTGAGGACTGGTAGGTCATCTTTGGTATTACTCAGAGGTGGAAGCTTTTGGCAGAAAAAAAAACAAAAGCAAATGTTTGCTTTCTCTAACAGCAGTTAATATAGTCTGGATGTTTATGTTGAGCTTATTGCTTTATTGTAATCCATTCCGTTATACATGTGACATAGTTCATACATGTACCATAACATCATATGAATGATGTCTTTCATATTTGTGAAAAGCTACTGTGCTGAGCTTTATACAAAATACAAATACTTTAAAATAAAAGGAAGATCTGGAGAGGTCATGTGGCTTAAATATGGTACTACCTGAAGATAAGTCATGTTGTTCCACAGAGGTAATTTGTAGTGCTTGGACTTAAGCGTCTCCAAAGGACAGCCTAGAAATCCCACACACTGAACAGGAATATGGTTACAGCTAGTTAATAGGAAATCCAAATCACATAGCTGTCTGAAACTTTATCTTTGCCTTCTCAAATACAAATGTCACTACCATGTCTTTCCTCTGACTTTTTATTCAAATAAAAGCTACTGCAGGGTTTGTGTCAGTTCAAAATGCAATTGTCTAATATTTTCTCACTGGATTGCTTTCTTGGGCTTGCATCTAAATTGTGCTTGGCATCATCTAAAGCTCCGTGTTTGGTATTCTTAACTTTGCTTGTGTTCCCTGCCTCAGGAGACTCCCTGGGACTTTGCAGCCTTAGAAGGCTGAGCATACTGGTAGCAAAAGACTCCTGAGACCATAATAGGTGCCATCGTAACTGGAAACCCTAACATCACTGAGAGCGGTAGGGGAAAAGAGCTTATTTAGATTAATTTTTGTTTCATTAGGAAAGTGGCAGTGTCATAAGACATGAGAGTTGCAGAAGGCAAAAAATACAAAATGGGAAGAACAGAGTTGAAAGGGTAGGTGACATGAGTGGAATGACTGGAGGGGAAAGAATATAATTACAGTGTTTGGAAAGAGATGAAAATGTGGAATTTTTAAATGTGAGGATAACTGCTGCTATATAACACATTTCTGCATTGTCAAAGAAGAAATTTGGTGGCCCTATTAGAAATGCATATGCTCTTTCACCTGGTTCATATCCAGCAGGTGTAGTGGTCACTAAGAATCTGGCAGCTATTTCCAAATTTCATAAGATTCAAGTTTTCCACATGAAAAAAAGCATTTCCAGAATATTGTTTTAATATTCTGTGCATAAAAATGGTGGACTTTGAACATGCAAACCACTCATTAGAGGTGCAGGGCCTGATAAAATTAGAACTCAAAATTAGATTAGGATGCAAGCAGAGAAAGGTGTATGTTAATAAGCTTAGATTATATAGAAGATTTGTCAGTTTGAACTAATTTAGACTTTCCGAATATGGTAGGACTGCTGGATAAAAATTAAGCATCTTTTCTTTTTCCTTACTTTTCCTTCTGAACTGATTCACTGAGACAAACAGATTTTCTAATCAATATATGAGTCTTCTCTCTTATGAGAATTGCCATGAGGAATGTAAAATTATCTTCTAATTGAAAGATAAAAAAAAAAAACGTAGCTTCTGAGTTTTTGTACAAAATGTAAGAAACCACAGCAGTGTAGCACTTCTTTGCTTTCAGTTGATGAAAATTGCTTCAGAATAGTTTATCCTTGTACTGCACTGTATTCTTTCCCAATTAAAATCAGTAGCAGAATTCCCATTTGTTTCATAAATGTTACATATGCCATTGCTCTCTATATGGTATGCTCTATTTGGTCAAGGATATTTTAATGATAAAACAGACATGCTATTCAAGAATGAAAGCCAATCATCTTTTACCTTTCAGATACTTAATGTATCACAGAATCACAGAATATCCTGAGTTGGAAGGGACCCACAAGGGTCTTCAAGTCCAACTCCTGGCTCCACACAGGACCACCCAAAAATCAAACCAGATGTCTGAGAGCGTTGTCCAAGTGCTTCTTGAACTCTGGCAGGCTCGGTGCCATCACTACTGCCCTGGGGAGCCTGTGCCAGTGCACGACCACCCTCTCAGTGACAAATTTAAAGTCTGACTCTAAAATGTCTTTTATTTTATATGGGGTAAACAAAGATGTTACGTTGCTTATTACTTTGAATATTGGTAACTTTAAAAAATGTAATTGCACAATAAAAATATCATCTGAAAATAATGGTTTGCTTAAACAGATTTAAAAATAAGTGGTTTAGTTTGGATAGGACAGTTGATAGCAAATATGCTTCATTGGAGTCTGTTTTCTAATACTGCCAGTTTAATAACATCATGAGTGCAGCCTTTGGCATGCAATCCCAAACTGGAGTTGCACTCTATAAACACTGCACAATCACAGAAAGTTCGTAAACTAAGGGTAAGTCTCCAAAAGTAATTTGATTCCAGAAATGTAGATTAAAAAAAATAAAGTGATAAACATCATTTAAATTGAGGATAAGATATTTAATATGACATAGGGAATTTGCTGTAGCCAAGTGCAGGAGTGTCAAAATCTGACTGAGATAGTTAGTGCACTGGGCCTAAAGGGTTATTTCAAAAGCTTTGGCATAGAACTAAGTTAGAAATACATTAGAGAAACAACTAGAGAAATAGGATGGAGTAGTTAGTCAAGACAGTAATGGTAATGTTGTTAAATGGTGCTAGCTTCCTCCTTAGAGAAAAAGATTTTTGGTATGCCTGAAGATGAAGAATCTGTGAAGATGAATACAGTGTTCAGAATGAGAGATGGGGGTTAAAAAAGCACTGAAGCTACAGCCCTTGATGTCTATTTCAAGATGCTGGTTTTGCTAGGCTAATAGGAAATTCCCTCTAACTGTTTTTGTGGTAAGATTTTTATTTAAAATATAATCATTAACTTGGAAGTGGGAAAGCCAATTTAGAAATAGGATAATTCTTTTTATGTTTTTTTTCAATGCTTAATCTAGAAAATATTCCCCCAATGTTATGTACAGTGAAATTTGTGCTATCTCCTCACTGATCTCATCTGTTTAGTAATATAATAAAAAGCTATTGGCTTCTGCATCAGGCAGGGGTTGCAAGACACAACAGTGTCATCAACTCCTGCTGATACCACTGGAAATTCCTACCACCACAGCAGGTCACTTCTGCCCTGGCCTCTTACATAATCATTCCCTAGAGAAAAGGGCACTCAATTTCCTACATATTTTACAAAAAATAAGAAATATTGTGAAAGACTTTAATAGTAACTATTGATAGATTTTTTTTATCTCAGTCTTTAAAACTGCACACTGGGGTACAACACTTAAAAATCAACTTTCTTGATTCAAGGTTCTTAATGTGATTTCAGTTAGATAGCCAATAAAGGAAGGATGTTAAACAATTGTAAAAAAGTATGTCCATCAACTTACATCAACTATGTTTTAAATTCATCTTATTTCTCTGTTTAAAATGAAGAAGAAAAAAATGATACTGTTTTTCAAGTTGCTGATGCTGTGATCTACTGAGAATAGAAACAAAATAGATGTTATTGAACATGGAAGGTGCAGCATTGATTTTAGCCAGAAAGAATAATGCTGGAGTATAAGAAGTGTCTTAGAATAATCCTTATATTGATATTCTGACTTGCATAAACTATTTGTCTTTGCTGCTGAAGTACAGAAAGGATAAGACAGGACAGGACAGGAAAGTATATTCTGTTTCTAAACAATGATCACACATCCATTTTCATTTTGATAGTTTTTAGCTGCAAACTTCCAAGACTTGAGTAGTGTCTGTAGGGTTGTTCTGGTCTGATAGCACAGCCTATACTACCTTTTGTTCCTCTTAACCGTACAAGCTGTTTTTTCCCCTGTCCTACTACTCTGTCCTTCCTTATTGTACTTTTTTCTTTCCATTAACATCCTTCATTCCTCATTTCTTGAAGTTGTCTGTTCCTTTGTCATACTACTCAAGACTATGCAATGCTTCCTGACCAGAAGGCTTGCCTTTTTTAGCCAGGATCCATCAGATTCTTCCGTATAGCTTGAGGAATCACAGAAGGCCAATTTGCATACATGCATTTCTCACAAGATGAATTTATAATATACAGTCTTCACAGTAAGTGAATTTTCTGCCTTAAGGAGACACATGTTACTGGAAAGTGTTGTCTTTGAGCCTCTGCTATGCCCAGAGTACACCAGAACAGAAAACAAAGGTTCCAAGCATTGCTGGTTGAGGGTGTCATAGTGCATTAAAGGGAATCAAATTCTAAGTCATCTATATGTGTCATCAGAGTTGCGTAATGTTTACCTATAACCAGGATATTAAAAGACTGCTGTGCCAGAAATATCAGTAGCTATAATTATGCAACACCACGGTTTGTGATAGGATGGCCATAACAAAATCACATACTGTAGCCTTTCCCCGTGTATTTCTTGGCGTGTCTCTGAATGGATGTTAGTGGCATCATTACTTCTTCATAGAAAACCAAGTATTCCTACTCGCCAGTAAGACAAGCTAAAAACTTAGACCTCTTATCTATCTGTGGTCCCACAGTTGTACTGGAGGGACCCAACTGAACTCATAGGGAGTTAGAGGTATTGTGATTTTCACCCTGCAGCTCACAGCTTCCAGAAGTCTTTTAAGAAGCTTTTTTTTCTGAAGATGCTTGAAAAAAAACATAGCTGTGTTTAGGGTAAGAGGGAAAGTTCTCTCATCCATTAGTAGATGGTTCAAGGATAACAAATAAAGGATAGAAATAAATGATTCCATTTTCTCTCTGGAGGGACATTAGTAGCCTGATCCTAGAAGGGCTATGATACAGTTTGCACTATCCAGCTTATTTGCAACTATAAATAGAGGAGATAAAATTTGCTTACAGTAGTAAAATACTCAGGGTAATAAAAATGAAAGCCAATTGCAAGCAGTTGTATAAAGTTGTCATGATACTGCAATGTTTACATTCTTTTGCTTTCATCCCAAAAGAAAGTAGAAAAACGGAAAGGTAGAGAGAAGAGAAATAAGGAAGTCAGAAGTTTTGAATTTATTCCTGAAGAGGATTGTAAATATGAGAGAATATGTAAATAGACTAGGATTCTTCAGCTAGAACAAGAGACGACTAAGAGGGAAGGTGACAGAGGTAATTAAAATCATGAGAGACACGGCAGAAGTGAATGGGCTGCTATTATTCACTGTCTCATAACAAAAGAACTAGGGAACATTAAATAAAGTTATCATGTAGCATATTCAAAGTCAAGGAAATCCTTAGACTTGTAATGTGTAATCAGACAAAGGAACTTACTGTCCCAGGCTGCCACATAAAAAGCGTGTGAATTTATGTAAATCGAGGAGGTTTACAGAGCATGTTCAAATAATAGCAGATTCTTGGAAGAAAAATGCAGTAAAATCAATTAAACTCAAAGATACCACATTTGCCCACAGAGATTCTTGAACTGCAGGTCCATGGGAGCTGAGAGAATATATCAGGATTTATTGTGCATATTGTGATGTGCTTGCCTGGTTCTAATACTCTTTCCTCACCGTTCATCAATTCCTCATTGTTTGACCTTGTCAAATAATAGGAGGGTAGACCTTTAGTCTATTCCAGTACACCTATTCTTATAAGATATCTTACAATTTGCTGACAATGATGTCTTCAGTTACAATTCTAACTTAGGCATCATAAAATGATTTTATGTATTTATCAAATAAGTTTATAGAAATACTTAGTATTTGCCCTCTAAAGACAATTGAGAACAGTACATAATCCTGGTTAAACCACCCTAGCTAAACTTGGAACTACTAGCTTTTTGCAGTGACATTCTTTCATCCCAGAGTCTGTTTAGAGCATAATATATCTCATGGGCTTATTTTTTATGCCTTGCATAAGAGTCTGCTGAGACTAGTTCAGCTTGTGACTGGTCTCTGTGAACAAGTGCAAGCAAAGATGCCTTCTGTCTTCGTCACCAGCAGGAATTAGCAAGTATCTTTCTATGCATTTTACTGGAAGTGGGGAATGATCCTTGCCATCTATGCCAGGTAGAATGGTAAAAAAATAGATTGTGGCCACTGAACAATGACCAGTAAAATTAATTAAAGTCATAATTAGCTGTGAACTAATTATGTTTAGTAACTGTTATGTCAGATATGCTTCCCCAGTACAATCCCCTGCTACACTTAGCACTAAAATGCACTGCATCGTAGAGCAGTTTGTAGTGAAGTAGCCCCTAAAGAATCTCAGGTCCACTGGTGTAAACACGCATCTTATCTTGAAAGTTATGTATGCTCAGTGTTCAGAGCTTTGATTCAATACCCCACAGAAATCCCATTTACTATAAGAATAAAGAAGAATTTCTGAGAAATGGTTGTAGAGAATGCCTTCATTGCTACTATTCATAGAATCACAGAATGGTTTGGGTTGGAAAGGAAACTTAAAGATCATGTAGTCCAACCCCCCTATCATGGGCAGTGACACCTTCCACTAGATCAGGTTGTTCAAAGCCCCATCCAACCTGGCCTTGAACACTTCCACAGAGGGGACATCCACAGCTTCTCTGAGCAACCTGTTCCATTCGGTTATTAGAAAAAAGGAGGATAAACATGTACCTTTTTCTGCTACCTAGCATGCTCTTGATTTCTGTTTCTTACATCTGTAACAGTGGGACAGACAGATGCACTACATTCCAAAATTTGGACATGAATATGAGTTCAGTTTGATCCTAGAGCACTTATTGGCTAGAAAACTGTTAAGATTTCTGGAGGAATATGGTAGTTGCATAGCATAACTGTATAAAGTGAGGCAAAACATTTTGGGAAAGGCAGAGTTCTGGAGATCTCTAAAAGTGAAAACAAAAGCTGAAATTTGAATTTGATGAAGGGACAAAAGAGGAAGCACAAAAGCACTCAAGGTGACATGTGAGAATAATAAGCAAAAAAAAAGTGATCATATTTTGATTGGATCAGAGCTGGAATAAGGAGCTTCTCAAAGGAGCAAGAGATGAGCAAAGAGCAAAGTAAAGTCAGGATGTCTCAGAGACTTTTGGTGAATACTTTATCTGAATAGATAAGGATGGATGTTTGAAATAGCATCAGAAAAAGTCAGAGATAACCACCATTACACATTTAGTGAAGGATTAAAGGAAGGATTTTTCAACAGTTCGTAAACATAGTTTATGTATCTTAAATTTAAATAGTTTCTTTATTGATAACCTTTTAGGTAACTTTTCTTTCTGAAAATTTATTTTTATTTTTCCAGGGAACAAATATGATGGCTTTTCAGACAGCTATTTTTGTAAAACCTTGGCCAGCTTCCTAAAATCTGGTTAAGTAATGCCAATATCAGAAAACTTTCAGTTCCAAAAAACTATGCTGGCTTCCTCAAGATATGGTCTTGTGTTGTGTATTTTTCATTCACTGGAGGAATTAGTATTTCTTTTGTTTGCTCAAATGAGAAGTAGGAATTTTCTGAATTGACATTGGTTATAAAACTGAATATTAATCTGTTCGAAGACAATGGCATGGCTCCAGGATAGGTCATCCACCAGTTTGTCTGAAGGAATTACAGGAGGCAGGCTGCCAGACAGCTAGATTGGCAAATGTAAACTAAAGACTTTGTGTAGATATGAACCTTGTCTTACAGCAGGGTTTGATGAGGCCTGGGCATGCCTACCCTGTGTATTGCCTCTGGCCTTTGCTGTCAGATTGACCCTGTCTCTGGACAAGCAGAGCCAATTCATTAACTTATTTTAAGAAAGTATTTGCATTGCTGTTATCTTACTGTGTTCCAATAAAATTGGCTTAAACCATTAAAGCCTTAAGCACTGAAAGGCTTGTGGACAGTGGTGTGTAACAAAACTCTTCAAAGGTTTTATTAAATTATCTTTAGTATTATACCTAATTAGGAAGAAGGGATGAAACTAACAGAAGGTGATGTCATTACAGCAGTATGATGTAAAAGGTTAAAGAGTTCTGTAATAATTTAGCAAGAGTTGATGACATCTAAAATACGGTATTTGATCAGCTGGGGAGATGACAAAAGTAAAAAAAAAAAAAATCTTGCAACATGATTTTTAGAAATGTTCCATGATAAGAAGGTAGGAGCAGTGTGAGAAGATGCCAACAGTAAACAGTGTTTGAGACTGTGAAGAGTAAGATATTTAGTGAAGAGACAGGGGAAGAGAAATGAACGACAGACACAAAGTTAATAGGAAAATTTATCTTGAGTCAGAATATTCTGATTTTTTTTAATTAATTTCTCATGTAGGTTATTGATGCATATGCTTGGAAAATTAAATATTTCAAGTTGCTGTTTGACATTCCCTATTTTTGGTTGTCTGCACTGTCATGCAAGGAGGGAGGTTGTCCACAAGTTAAATTCACTGTTAAGATACAGTTCGTCTACATAAAAATGCAAACAAAAGGGATTAAGATCCCCATCTAAAGGGCAAATACATGAAATTTACAGTGACTATCATTTGTACGCCAAAACTACATGTAGAAAATTTACTTTGAAAAGTGTGCCCTTTAAAATTAAAGGAAGACATTTTTTGGTCCAGAATGTATGTAACCTGTGTATTTAGACCCATGACATGATCTCACAGGGATAGTGCGCAGCCTCATTTCTTGTTATTGGTCATCAAGACTGTATGGATTGCAGTCAGAAGAACCAGGATGGTGAAGGGAAAGGGAGTTAAAGAAGCCAGTGTTTCATTTCACAGAGCTAGGTTGCTCCTTGAAAAACAAGGACATACGTTTCAATTACTGCATATTATTTTTATTTCATCACCCTTAATTGAATTTTGAAATAAAGTAGTTTTAAAGTAGGAGGGTAGGTTTTGCTGTAAATCATTTTTAAAAGATGTTGTGTGATGTCCTACCTGTTTGGTACGTGTTGTGTTATGGTTTAGGGGAAGGGAAAAAAGCAAGCAAATAATGCACTTAGCTATTTAAAAAAATTCTGGTTGCGGACTGGCTATCAAAATTTCTTTACAACTTCCACAGTCAAATGACTTTTATATTATGAAGCGTGAGATCAATTACCCTTGTTTTAATATGCATCCCAGCACTTAGACTAGCCAATTAGTTTGTATTTGTGAGTATTGATAATTACAGAACAATCACAGATGTCTGGACAGAGACAGATTATGTTTTCTAAGCTCATCCTGCCCTCCCACAATCTTCTTGCTTCTTGATTCATTTACATCCAGGGAAATAAACAGCCCAAGATAGACAACACAAGTTATTCTAGCTTTGCTCTGAATTTATGAGAGGGACTGGGCACAGTAATTGTTTAATACTTTTCATAAAATTGGTAAATAGAATTTAAATATTTAATACATTAGCAAAAATCTAAGTTATGCATAATACTCAATTTAAAAATATGTTTACCTGCATTTAATGTGGCTTTATGGATTTCCTCACTCATTTTTAAAGCTTTCTCTTGTTTTACTTTCCAATAACTTGATTCTTTGATATGATATACCAGATAGCTTTATGGTTTGTGTTTTAATTGGTAAGAAAGAGCTGAATTATTTGTCTATAAAATGGCAAGAGGTAACTTTCTTCAAGCATTTTTATTTGGTTTGAAATATTTTTGTAATATGTTTAGTTTATGACAGAGGCACTATATTTATGTTTTTCAATTCAAATTAATTGAGCAAATTTATTAAGCAGCTATGCAAAAAACTTTAACTGTAGATAATCTCCACTGAATTCCAATGGGCTTTATTTTAATGAAAAAAAAAAAAATCTCTCCTACTCCTATCCAGAGTCAGATCTCTTTGTCAGGTGTAAATATGTGTAATTTTTGATTGAATGAAATTTACAGTATTTCAAAGAGGAAAAATACTGCAAATGAGCAGTTTCCTCCTTTCTGTCTGGAAGGCCTGAGAGGTGCTAATTGCAGTGATTAACAATAAAAGGTCCAAAGAAATGCTGAATTCAAGCAGGGCTTTTGTGAATTAGTATGCAGTATACAAGCTTAGAGCCTAGGTTTATTTAGATTACATATATCTGTATAAAAAGTCAGAGAATAACTCAAAAAAAAAAAAAAGGAATAGAATATCTCATTTCTAATTTTGAAAAAAATATTGAAAGGTAGAGAAGAATGAAATAAATACTCATAAAAACTGTAACTGCTACAAGAAAATATAACATAAATTAAAACATAACATAAATAAAACATAAATTATTTTGTTTGTTTGTTCTCCTTCTAAGTGCTAAATGAAATCTGGTTTTTGTATATTCTCTTCCCAGATCCATGTTGGATTTATAAAGTTTTAAGAGAGTACAAATGATTCTTACATAGCAGTGCCAATAGTTATGCTGATACTGATCAGCAAGAAGCACTATTTGACGGGAGGACAACTATTGACTATTGACTATTTGATTCTGTAGAACAACAGCTTTTATAAACTTCTTGCTCCAACAGATGAAATGTATATAGTTTAGTGGCATTATCACATTTTGGGATTTCTGCACAATTTTGTCTGTACATAATGTTCTTTTTCTTACATTAAATGCCTTATGAAAGTCACAAAACAAAAAAAAGATAGTTATAACAGTGGAGAGCAGCAGTTCCTAACCACTCAGCCTTATAAAAAGGAGTGTTCCTTATACAATGAAATCTTGTGTCCCCTGTGAAAGGCTTCAGGCCATGGCTTTTTCAGACTTTCACAGTAATCGGTTGCTTTTCTAGACCCTTGGCAGACAAGGTTTTGGACATCTTGAAAAGCAGTTACCATGTATGGCCTGCTAAATTGCCTGCATGCTGCTGATTTGTTTGTGTACAGAGGGACTCTGCATCACATGCACAGTGAGTTCAATAAATCAGCTTTTATGGATGTGCAAATAACTGCTTACACACAATTTGTCTGTCTGGGACTGTCACAGATCTCAGCATTTAAACCAAAAGCTCTATGAAAGCCCTACAGCCAGTAGGACAAACATTATAGTGAATATAAAAATGGTTTCAGATAAGGATTATGTCCAGCATCAGTACAGCTTATGTCCAGATTTTTTAAAGCCCAGCTGCCAGCAGAAACTAGGACTTGGATTTTCAGGATGGAAAAAGAGTGGAAAGATGTTTAGGCCATCATATAATTTCAGTCACATGTGGATATAAGGTGCTGGCAGCCAGTGAGAGCTGACAGGTGAAATCAGAAGGGCAAGAGCAGTGAAGTATTAAAAGAAAGCAGAGGGAAGGTGAGAGGAAGGTAAGAGTAAAATGGGGATGAGTCTGGGGAAGATGACTGGATTTTGCAGAGAAAAAGGCCTTGAAATGGGATGGTAGAAGTTTTAGTGTAGGAAGTTCGAAGTTCTGGTGTGCATCCCAGGGCAAGAGGAGTTTCAAATTTGAGGGCTCTCTATAGAAAAAAAAGAGGTTTTGACCTCTGGGACAATAGGTGTGCAGAGCTGAAGTACCTAAGGCAGGAAGGTAGGGAAGTTCAAGCTTTTCATGCAGGAAAAGCTAAAACTCTGGATCTG
The DNA here is from genome assembly GCA_013399115.1 of Anseranas semipalmata. NCBI lineage: Eukaryota > Metazoa > Chordata > Aves > Anseriformes > Anseranatidae > Anseranas > Anseranas semipalmata. The sequence goes on along the minus strand of VXAA01007438.1, from coordinate 208,756 downwards.
AGAAGTATGGTGATTGAGATGAGTGGCACTGGTTTAGGGAAGGAACTGAACACTTTGTTGAGTTTGTTGGATGGCTTGGGACTGACTTAGAGCCTGGGAGATGAGATTGGGAGTCACTGGGACACACTTGCAGGCACGTACACAGGATGACTGCCATTTTCTCATAAACCTCTCTAGCAATATGTGCTCTTTTCTTATTTGGAAATACAGAACTCATAGCTCCTTTTAACTAGTAAATCTTACAATGCAGCTATTATACTAGCTATAACCAGAATATGAAACAGCATCACGTGCACATGGGAGAAGGTTGGTACAAATATAAGAAGTTTGATCAGTGATACCTGATCTGTGAAAGCAGATAAAAATACTGTATCCTTGAAAAAAATATAGGACAAACACTGGGAAATTTCATGTGACGAACAGTGAAGTAGGAGCAGATGCTTCATGAAATGAAGTCCTCTTTCAGGTAGGGAACATAGAAAGGAAACCAGACCAAGACAGAAGATGAAAAATATGCCGTGTAAGAATATAGCAAACTACATTGGATTGTTGGAATCCCACAGCAGTCTATGTAGTTCAGAACATTCATCAGTGATTTGGAAAAAGGATACGGCGTGAGCTGATCCAATTTACTTGTGATACAAAATTATGCAGTTCACTGATGATAGTAAATAGGAACTTGACAGCTAAGAGCTCTTTATCAGTGACTCGAAGGAGGCAACAGAATGCACTGTCATCAGGTCTGCAGACAACAGTAAATTGACGGAGCGGTTGACAGACTCAAGGGCAGGGCTGCACCATTCAGAGAGACTTAGACAGGCTGGAGGGATGGACTGAAAGGAGCCTTGTGAAATTCAGCAACGACAAATGCATTATTCTTCACCTGGGAGGGAGGAGCCCCTGGCAATGAGACAGGCTGGGCACTGACTGGGGAGCTGTTCTCTGGAAAGGACCTGGCATCCTGTTGGAGAGCAAGCTGAGCACGGGCTAGCAGTGTGCCCTGGCAGCAAAGACCAACAGTACCCTGGGCTGTATGAACAGGAGCATGGCCAGTAGATGAGGGATGTTGTTATCCCCTGCTATTCAGCAGACCGCATCTAGAATACTGCAATTTTGGTGCCCTCGGTACAGGAAAGAAGTTGATAAATTTAGCAGAGGGACACCAAGCTGCTCAGGGGGCTGGAGCACCTGCCCTGTGAGGAGAAGCTGAGGGAACTGGGCTTGTTTAGCTTGGAGAAGGGTGGGCTTTGGGGGGTATGTCAAGGCAACATTGCCATACTTTTAATGAGGCCACCAAGAGGACAGAGCCACTGCTTCACAGTGGTGCATGACAAGAGGATGAGGACATGAGAGATTCAGACTGCAAATAAGACAAATGTTTTCACTAGGAGGATATTCAAGTGGTGGAGCAGCTGCCCACAGAGGCTATGCAGTCTCTTGAGCTGTAAATTACATGTTGCCTCTTAAGAGATCTGGTCAATAGTGTGGTTAGTTTTCTGAAAACATTCAATGCATAGCCACAGTCAGCAAGTAAATAGGAATTATTAGGTTCATAACAAAATGGACAACATTATGTTGTTACCTAGATTTGTGGTGATTCCACATCTCCAATTTTGCATACAATTTTGAATGCCATTATCTCAAAGAAGGATGACACAGAGTGAGGCATAATATGGAAAAAATAGTCTGAATTTTGAAAGCTTTTCCATACTGAGGGAGCCTACAACTTTTTAATTTGGAAAGGATATTACAGAACATGTGCAAGAGGTCTTTAAAATTATGAATGTCATAAAGATGTTTTAGGAAAGATTGTTCACTGTCTTTCAGAAGTGTTCTTACATTAGCTATTAAATCAGCCATAATAGATAGAGCAAAACAACTGTCACTCAGGACCATATGTCTACATTTGCATTTTAGGGAAGAGAGGAATGACTTACTTCTGATCCCCTGGGCTGAATGCCCATTAGTGGTTGGAGCACATTACCGGTGCATATCAGAGCTCCTGGAGCTCATCTTCTGGTTTAGTTTCACCCAAAGTGAAATCAATTTATTTGCTCTGAGATTACTCTACCAAGAGACAAAAAGCGCAGTCAGTGGGGTCAATACAAGATCTGGTTCAAAAGTACGCATAGGTTCATTTCAGGAAAGAAAATCCTGTCAATGATGTTTTAATGCATTGTTCTGAGCACAGCTTCCAAAACACTGGGGTCTTAAGCTGCCGGTTGCTGCAAGGGCGCACAGGGGAAGGTGTCAATCCATACTTGCCTTTTTTCTTAGTCTTTCAGAAGATCTGTCTATCTGCTGCTGGTCATATCAGAAACAGGAGACTGAGTCAAAATTACTTTGGTATATCTGATGCATTTGTTCTTAGGTAATTTAATCTTACATGTAATTACAATGTAAATGGTTATTGAGCTTGCATATTAATCCGGCACATTTTTAGAGTAAAATTTTCCTTCTTATATCTTACCTTCTTCAGTCATAACAAAATGAGTTCTGTCAATTTATAAAATCGGGAGAATATTTTAAATTTTTTGAAGCCTTATTTTAAGCTAGTACCTCAATAGGAGGCTGCAAAAACTTTGGCAGCAACACATGCAACAGATGTGCCTGTTCATGCTCCCGTGGAAATCCTTTCTGATTTGCACACTTTCGTGATTATAAAAGTGTGATTTGCACACAACGTTGTTTTTGTTATCCAGTAACAGGTTTCCACTAGCAGTCTGCCTGACTCTGCTGACACTGTGCATGCATATGCATGTGATTTGACTAGAAGTTCTCGTTCAGGGTATAGCAACACAGACATGCACAAAAAAAGTTTTAAGTAAGGTATAGGTTTTAACAAATACACACCTGTGTAGAAATGATTTAGGGAAAATAATCATCAAATAAGGTACAGCTTGCTTTTTTAAAAAGGACCAAATACATTAGAAGTGATTTGGAGCTCCATCAGCTCTTCTGCTTCATAATTCAAACCCCTACTGCATGTTGCTGTACAGTTTTTGAGGAGCTTCACAACTCTGAGTTTTTATCTGCAGATGGCTAGACTGAAATGTAGAGACAGTTTATTTTGACTCTAGCTGGAGAGATAGATACCTGAAGGTAATTTTTATGTCACAACTTATTGAAGAAGTCACAGTATGGATCATAGTGTCTGCAGTAAACTTTGGGCATGATCATATAGGGTTTCTAAATTTGATCCTGTTTCAGTACTGTACCTAAGCTTATTTTGTAATATAATTCAGAGTAAAGAAACAGTTCTTGTCCTTTGTTAGCCACTGTTAAGTTCAAGAATTCAGTTTATAGAATAGTTGTACTACTGACATTTTCAGCTGAAGCTTAATCAATTTACAGAAGGTAACAAAGAGACTATTCCAATAATAGATTTAAAATCTGTCTATATAACCAGCTGTCAACTTTCAATAGCTTTGCTCACACTCAGGGAAGCCACAGGGATTACACTAAGCAATTCCTGACTGTATACATATCTGTAATAAAGCACCAGCAGTTTTTCTGCAGCTTTCTATAGCAAGAGCAATTAGAGAATGCTTAGTTTCCTATACTGAAACTGCTGTTCTTGAATGTAGAATGATTACATTACAAAGTCTAATCCTTGATAAACTCAGTGCAGGTTTGCTTAAGGTGCATTGCACAGACATACAAATCAAGGATAATGTTTGTTTAAATCCTCTAGAAGGTGAGGAATACCAAGTCAAAACTAATGCAGCTACATGTTTACATAATTTCCCTAATTAGATGTTCCCAAACTGTTGATCCAAAAACAGCCTCCAACATTTTGTGTTATCTTTACAGTAAGTATAGAAACAAATAAGAAGAAATCACAGGTATCAGTCTTGACTAAGACCATCCAGAGAGGATAGTATACACAGAAATTCATGTGTAAAAGGCAAAGTGAATGATATAACATTGATGATAAAAGTTAATGTCATTTGCAAATTAAATTAAAAAAATAGAACATAAATCCACATTTGTATTTCACAATAATGTTTAACAAGTGTTAGCAAAGAAGTTAAGAAAAATACAGGTTTGAAATCAAGACAGGTTTTATTAATGAGCATTTTTCAAGTGAATTACATCTTGGTAGATAGTTAAAGAAGGCTAACATTTTTCGGAATCCAATTACTGAATTGCTAAGGTTATTTTTAAGTAATCAAAGATATTATTTCAAATTAACATAATTTAAAGCATAACGTAAAAAACAAGGAATCCTGTAACATTGTTGTGGTTTAACCCAGCAGGCAGCTCAGCACCACACAGCCGTTCACTCACTCCCCCATAGTGGGATGGAGGAGAGGATTGGAAAAAAAGGTAAAATTTGTGGAATGAGATAAAGACAGTTTAATAAGACAGAAAAGGAAGGGAAAATGATAATAATAATAATAATAATAGTAATAATAATAATAATAATAAAAGAAGATACAAAGCAAGTGATGCACAATGCAATTGCTCACCACCTGCTGACTGATGCCCAGCCAGTCCCCAAGCAGTGGCACTCCCCTGGCCAACTGCCTCAGTTTGACTGCTGAGCATGACACCACAAGGTATGGGACATCCCCTTGGCCAGCCTGGGCCAGCTGTCCTGGCTGTGTCCCCTCCCAGCTCCTGGTGCACCCCCAGCATCCTCACTGGCAGGGCAGTACGAGGAGCTGAACAGTCCTTGGCTCTGTGTGAGCACTGCTCTGCAACAGCTGAAAACACCGGAGTGTTATCACCACTATTTTCATCAAAAATCCAAAACACAGCACCATGCCTGCTACTAGGAAGAAAATTAACTCTATCCCAGCCAAAACAAGCGCAGTTATTCTTCTCTTTAAACAGATGTTTAGTTTATGCATTTGCATAAAATTTGATGGTATTGTATTCTAAAACTCTTAAAAAGTAAGTCCCTGGATTTTTTTTACTTTTTTTTTTCTAAAGCCAAGATATCATGTTTAGCTGTGAGGCAAATCTTAGCCCACCTGCAGTCACTGAAAACAATCATAAAACACCATCACTCTCTTCGCTAGCATGAAGATTTCATGTATAGTCTCCAAAACAAGATAATGATGTTAGAGGGATTCTGAAGTACACAGATCTAGAAACAATATCTGTACATGAAAAACTAATAAACTGTCATTATAAATAAAAAATAAAAATAAAAATATATATGGTGATATTGTGATGTCTAACCATCAGTGGTTCTCCAGAGAAAGAATTTGTTCAGTAGTCCCGTCACACTTCTAAATAAAGCAGTCATTAAATGAATATAGGAGGACCAGATTAATTATTTTATTTGGAATAAAAAGATCTGTCTTAGAATCATAGAATGGTTTGGGTTGGAAGGGTCCTTAAAGATCATCAAATTCCAATCCCCCTACCATGGTCAGGGACACCTTCCACTAGACCAGGTTGCTCAAAGCCCCATCCAACCTGGCCTTGAGCACTTCCAGGAATGGGGCAGCCACAACTTCTCTGGAGCCTCCTCCAGTGCCTCACCACCCTCACAGTAAAGAATTTCTTCTGAATATCTCATCTAAACCTACCCTCTTTTAGTTTAAAGCCATTGCCCCTTGTCCTATCACTACACTCCCTGACAAAAGAGTCCCTCTCCAGCTTTCTTGTAGGCCCCCTTTAGGGGGAAGAAGAAGAGAACGAGAAGCCTTCTGTTCTCCAGAACAACCCCAACTGCCTCAGCCTGTCTTCACAGGAGAGGTGCTCCAGCCCTCTGATCATCCTTGTGGCCCTCCTCTGGACTCACTTTAACAGGTCCACGTCCTTCTTGTGCTGGGTGCCCTAGAGCTGAATGCAGTCATGAACTATCTTAAAAAGTGTGGAAAAGAGAGAAAATACTCTTGTTAGGAAGGTGTGGAAACAATTGTGGTAAAGTTCTGGACAGAATACTAATTCAGAACAAAATACAAAGAAACAGTCAATATCCACCACTGAAAAAGAAAAAGTGAAATTCCAGCAAAGTTCTGTATTAGAACACATTTTTTAATATATCTCTCAATTATCTTGAAAACGATTTGATGTTATTAAAATGAGAATTACTATCATGTGAATTTCAGTTATACACAGTTACTTATATTAGCCAAAACAGAAGACTGAGGAACTTCAAGGAGGCTTGATTAAGCTGGACTTGCAGGCAGCACAGTAGTAGGTAAAACAGGAATGCATTCTGATGCATGCTCTCGGGCACTGGTGCACACTGAAGGGGAGACAGATTTTATCTCTTCCTACTCACCTTGAGAGTCCAAAAGCCATTACGTCTGTTTAGAGGAGAAGAGTTTGGGCAGCTCAGCAAAGACCCATCATAATGATTGAGAGCAACCTGAAAACAGAACAGAAGTCCAGAAGGAGCTTCCCTGCCTCCTTGTCCTTCACAGGTGGGCCACATTTTCAGCCTCCGCAGCTCACATCCCAGCCTCTTTTCTGTGTCACAGCCTGCTGTCTAACACAGATGATCAAAGGCTTCTTTAACCTCATGAGCAGCTTATCTTGACGTATGCACGTAGTACACTTACGTAGTATTTCTCTTAGTCCATAGAGAAGTCAGGAGGAATGGAAGGGAATGACCATTTGGCAGGGCCCTACAGTGAGGATTTCTGGGAGTCTCACGGAGGCTGTAAAATACTCAGACATCTCTAATTCAGTTGATTAGATTTCATCACACATCTCAAAAATGACAGAGAGAAATTGAGGGTTTTCATGGAGGCATGTGACAATGATGATCAGACATGGAAAAGGCCTTCCTTAGAAAAAAGTTGCAGTGATGACATTGTAGACAAAGTAATTAAACTTGCAAAATGGATGGGCCACTGTTACTTGCCAATTTTTTTTAGTAAAAGTTCAAAAAATATTCAAAGATACTAGGAAAAAAAAGCTTAAAATGATGAAATACATTTTTTGTTTAACTAAACCTTGACTTCTTCAGATCTTTGACGTTAAGGGCTTTACAGGATTCAAAGTAGGATTGCAGCTTCACATATATGGAAGAGTGGCATGAGTAACCTTCTTAAAAACAAGAGTAACTACACACAGAAATCCTGTTTCAGCACAAAAGCAAGCCTTTTGTTTTCTGGATTAAAATTAACTTTCTTCAAACCAGGTTTTTGCAGATTAGATCAGATTATTGTGTAACTGTTGAACAGAGGTTTCTTTGCACCTTTCTGTGTCATTTGCTACTTGTTGTTACAAAGAGAAGCTGGATGGAGCATAGCAGTGGTCTAGGATGGTATGCCAGTCCCTGTATTTTTTCATTGTGGATGTCCTCTCTGCTTTAGTCTTGCCAGAAGAGTTATCACAAATGCTTACAAAAATAGCATAGGTTACAAAGTATGGTGTGCGTCATATAGATACATAATAGTAAAGCAATCAGGCTTTGTTTAGAAAAGTGTTTTGAAAATAAATTCAAATACTAGAAATAGGAACTCAAACATGTTGCCGTGTTGAACTATGTGGGTAGATGTGGCTAGATTACTGAAAAATTCACATGAGTAGACTTCAGGAATCCAGAGATAAATTACTCAAGAGTTGAATTACAGTGTTCAGAGCCTTTCACTTCTAGATCACTGAATCAAATGCAGTGCAAGAAGGCACCAAAAGAGAGATGTTCATAGATCTGGATGAGATAAGCGTATAGAGTTACCTTACTATGGTAGAGAGCACCAAATCCAGACAAACAAACGTATTATTTGCCAGACATGGAAGACGAGTTAGTTTTTAAATCTTTCAAAATCAAGTCCACAGAGAGCTTCTTGTCCAACAAAATGAGAAAACCTAGCAGTGAGGTATGAGATTTCCTGCTTCCATTCGTTCTGTAAATAACTGGGGGAAGGAGAGTTAACTTCTTTTTGTCCTACTCAATCTAGTTGCTTTTATGAAGATGTTTATCTCATGGTGTATTTTTCAGCGGGTTTTCGAAGACGCTCAGATACTGTAAGAAGGAGGCATTTCCCACATGCTGCTCACAGGATGGACTACATGGACTTTGAAGACGATAGCCGTGGATGGCGGTTCGATATGGACATGGTGATAATCTACATTTATTCAGTCAACTGGGTAATAGGGTTTGTTCTGTTCTGTTTTCTTTGTTATTTCTTTTTCCCTTTCTAGTCTGTAGAAAGTACACTTAAGGAAAACAACAATTGTGAACCACAATAATGTGAATAGAAAAACACTGAAGAAAGCAGAATGTTTGTTTGATGTTGTGTTTTTATCATTCAGAACTGTAATAGACTGCATCAAGCATGTTGTGAGGCTATTTGTTACTTCTGCTATGTGTAACAAAGTACTTGATTTTGGTTCCAGAAATAATGTGAAATCCAGATCATTCTTCTTTCTGTGAAGCTTCAAGCTTTGCCTTGAACAGGATTTTACCCCTAATGTATAAAATAATTACTCTGTGTATTTGTACAGTACTGTTTGTTCTTAGGGGAGTTCTGTGTACTATAACAGAATATGATCCATAGAGTCATTTTGGGGGTTGACTCTGTGTTGACACACTTTGTAACCATAAGTAAGTCTTCTCACTCATTGGTGCTTGAATTTGTCGTGTATAAAAAACAATAGAGACACTTGCCTTTTATAGTCAGGTCTGTTGGGGATAATAGATTATAAGCACTGCAGTGCTGCACCATGTATTATATAGATATTTACCAGAGCAATTTCACTGACATAATCCAAATTCTGGAAAGTTTGACAATTGATGAAACTGTCAGCTTTCTGCTGTGGGGATGTGCTATACTCAGTGCCTGTAATTTTGAGCCTATTAAACAAAAAGAGAAATGATGCTGTACAGCACTCTGACAATTCATCTTCTCAGCAAAGGGCAATCGGAAGGAATCAACTAACAACCGCTTATTACTGCACATTAAAGGGACCTTTTTTGTGCAGATTCCCAGAGTACCTTTTGTACCCATCCAGATGAGTACTTATGGATCCAGCAAGACAGTTAATGAAGGCAAGCAGCAGGTCTGCTAACTGATGCCATGAGACACAAACCCCAGTAAATAATGGGGATATAATGGAAACTGAAACTGTTTTCCAGTTGTAATTCAGATTAGGTCTGACTGAATCATTATTAAATTACTGTAACAGTTTGAGGATACTCTTTAAGTGTGGGCTCACGGATGCTATGTGTCTCCAAGGAGACCATGTAAGAGGACACAGTATTTGTTTGCACCTTTCATGTAAAAGAATTATAAAGCACTTTATAGCTATTCTATGGAGAGATTGCTGAGTTTCAGTACCAAACTGCAGCCAGTTCAGCAGTCATTCTGTACTTGCTGCTGTACACAATATTTTCAAATGAAAGTGAAAGAGCATCTATTAAACTACAGAGAGGATATTATAAACTATTGTGGGAATCAAGTGCTGAAGAATGGTACAAGGTAGTTAAAGGGCTTACGTTTCAGGAAGGTACAAGGACGTTTTTATTTCTAAGGGCATGATCCTACAAAGCACACTGCAGTTTGGTCTAAAAAAAGGATGTATGCTGTTACTCTGGTATCAGGAGTTGTGTGGGAGACCTGTGTTTTTTTCAGTAGGTGGTGTACTCCCCTGTTCTAACAGAGAACAAGGAGAAATGTGTTATTGAAGGTGCCATCTGCCAAATGTGATGGAATGGAATGAAATCAGAGGTTTTATCAGTGTGCTTAACATTAAGCATGTGCTTATTCTTCTTTGCTGGAGCAGGGCCATCATGCTTGGTCTCTTATAGGTTATATAGTGATCAGGACCAGAAACTTTAACTTAATCTGAAAACAAGAAGTAAATCAGCTGTTTAGTTTTCTTACAGGCTGCATAAAATAATTTCTTCATATCTTTGAGAATATATGTGTAGAATTAAAAATTACAAGTCTAACTACACTGATTGAAATAAATACCTTTTGCCATCTTTTTTAATATATGCAAACATAAGGAGATACAATAATTGAAATTAACCATCACCATGTAGTCATGCTCGTGACAAATACATTGCTCATGAGAAATACATTTTCTGTGATTGTAGTACACCTAGTTACTTTTTTGCTACCTAAAAATGATTGGCTTTATTACTGGTGGCATTAGGCATACCATTTTAAAAGCTTTAAGGTTATAGTAAAGCACTCGGTAAATTTCCCTCTTTGTATTGACACAAACGAGTCTTTAAAAAGCTAGGTTTTTCTTTGTTGTAGGCTCCTGTTTTGCTGCAGGCAGGTGTGTAGGTCTGTATGCTTTAATGTTATCAGTAATTCTAAAAAGTTTTCGCATCTGTCCCAGGACTGGGATTCTAACTACATTTTTTGTTTGTCTCTAATCTTATGAACTTCATGCTCCAATCTCAGCAAAGAGAGGGTCTTATTTACCTGTTAAGCCAAAATTGCTTCTACCTTTTCAGCTCAGAATATACTAGAATAAAGTGATGTGTAATGAAAAATTACTTTAACTTAACTGACATAGTCTGAAACTCCAGTAATAATTTAAATTAAAATAATTTAACCAGGATATCTACTAAAGAAATATCCTTAAGTACGTATTTTGAAATATATTGGGACATAAAAAAAGGTTATATAGATACTAGCTAATAATGTAAGAAAGAGTTACTTATATAATTTTAATAACATGTTACCATGGATTTATTCTGAAAAAGGCAACAAGAAGAGTCAAAAATCCAATGTAATATTGGCACCTTCTGTACAAGCAAGAGTTGATGACTGAGGAGTGGCTGCATTTTCCTAAATTTAATAGGAGTGACAGTTTTATATGACATTTTTAACTGTGTAACAGTACCTCTCTTTGAGGCCTAATCAATGAACTCTTTCTTGGGCTATACTGTTTTACTTCATATTAGTTGTTATTAATTCAAGGGGATAATTATTTTTAAAGGATGACCAATGCACATAATTAAGACTGTTGCAACTCTGAGACATCCTCTGTAGGAAAAAAAAAACTAGACTGCATAGAAAGAAGGTACATTTCTTGTCTTTTACTGCTTTTTTGAGATACATACTTTTGTAAAAATACAATAACAATTCACAGGTTCAAACCTGGTTTTCGTTGAAGCCTGCCTGTAAAATGCTGTTGATATCTGTTGGAGCAAGAGCAGGTCCTCTGTAAGCAATTTTCTGGTTAAGTAGATCCTGCTCTTCAATCTTGTCTTTCTTATCTACAATGGTATTAAAATGTTTGCAATAAAATTTGAGTTGTTTGTAATATTTTGCAGCCTTTCACTAGCTTTTGCTTGGTGGAATTAAATTTTAGTATTTTTTTTTATCAGTGTCTTGTTTGCTGTACTGCCTGTTCTGCTTGGGGTGCAGATGGGGTCTGATGAACTTTTATTACGATGACTACCTCTTTTCATACTAGCAGCCTTTTGTTTGTTTCAGTACTTCCCAGGGAATGGTCAGGTTTTGTCAGAAATTATCCTGGGTCAAGGTGTGGATTTTTACACATTCTGGTAATGCAGAGTATTCAGGGCTTGTGCTTAGTCCAGACTGATCAGCTGTTGGGGGCAGCATAAATCCAGGCAAGACTGAGAAGTTTGCCTATGACTGGCAAAGGGACTGTGTGCACACTCAGAAGTGCGTGAGTTTCTTGCCTAGCAGTGGGTACGTTTGTAGCTCTGCCAGAGGCCCAGTCATCTTACTTCCCTCCCATAGCTGTTTTTAAAAATTCCCAAGCAATAGCTACACAGGAAGAAGTACTGCTGAAGCACAACAGATTCTTTCACAGCTATATTCCTGCCCACAAAAGCTGAGATCTAAGGTAAGCCTTTACCAGTCCACTACATACACACCTGAAATATTTATGTATGTCAGCAACAGCATTACCACAGTACCAACTCTGGGATGGAAAAGGATAATGAAAAAGCAGAGTTTAGATTTATTTTGTCATTTTTAGAGAAAAGTAGCGCTGATAACATGAATCTATGGGAGAAAGAGTAGCTATTGTAGCTATCATGACAAGTAACAGTCTTGTTGCATAGCACTGCTTTTGCAAATTTATATTCAGCATCTTTTGTCTTTGGCAAGCCCAACTACTTCATAACTGTGGATTGCACTTAGAAATTAATAAGTGAATCCTTATAAGAGGAACAAGTTAGAGGGGAAAGAAGACTGAAATTGCACGTTTGCTGTTTTCTTGGTGCTACCATGGGTGCAAATACAGAACCAACCTTAGAACTGCATTGGAAACTGAAAGTTACTCCTGCAAGGATGTATCAGTTATGTTAGATGAAAGGACTGTTTTCACTAATGCACAGTGGGTAGGATGAACGAGAGATGGAAAGGGCCTAAATGCAGCCCCATTGCCTTCAGGGTGAGAAGGCTGCCGTTTCCTGAGTAAAAATCTGTGACCACAACACTGAGATATTCCTGTTTCACTTCTGCCTTCATGACAGCAGCATCACCATGCGCTGGCAAGGGTAGCAGAGGCAGCAGGAGATGTTTCTTGGTTTGAACAGCAGATCGTGCTTACATGGTTGTTTCATCTCCTTCAGGGAAGACACAGCAGGCTGAACAGAAATATCCTGTGGTTTGGCTTTGATCGAGAAGAGAAGATTGCCTGCAAAGGTTTTTAGCTATATTGTTCTTTAGTTAACATGGAAAACTTCCTTCCTTTATGGCCAGTGCACCTTAAATTTTACTTTCTCATTCAGATCTCCTCTCGTCTGTCAGTAGGAGAAATCACAATATCCTTCCCCCTTATCTTCAGATAGGAGGCTTCAGAGGTCCTTCTGGGGAATTCCAGCTCTACATGGGGAGATGCTTGCTTCAGGAAAAGATGAAGGTAGGACAGCGAGAGCATTCTGCTGGTGTTCAGCCCCATAGCCTGGCATATGCTGAGAGAAAGGAGGCAAGATATGCTGTGGATTGGTCTGGGATATATGTAGAGCAATACAACAAACTCTCCTTCGACATACCGTTTTGTTTAGCAGAAAGTGCTAAGACAGACAGTATTAATAGACAGTGAGGTGGAATGAAAACTGGCTGAACAAGCTGGTTGTGGTCAGTGACACGAAGTTGACGTGAAGGCCAGTAACTAGCAGTGTACCCCAGGTGTTAACACTGGGTCCTATCCGGTTCAACATCTCCAGTAATGATCTGGATGATGAGGCAGAGCATACCCCCAACAATTTTCCTGATGACACAAAACTAGGAGGAGTGGCTGATATATCAGGGGGTCATGCTGCCGACCAGAAGGACCTCAACAGGTTGGAAAAATGGATCAATAGGAACCTCATGCAGTTCAACAAAGGGAAGTGCAAAGTCCTGCACCTGGAGAGAAACAACCCCTGGCTCCAGTACATTCTGGGAACTGAGCAGCTGGAAAGCAGCTCTGCAGAAAATTACCTGGGGGTCCTGGTGGACACCAAGTTGAACATAAGCCAGCAGTGCATGCTTGCAACAAGAAGGCTCATGGTATTGTGGGCTGCATTAGAAGAAGTGTTACCAGCCAGTCAAGGGAGGTGATCCTTCCCTTCAACTCAGCTCTGGTGAGGCCACACCTCAAGTCCTCTGTCCAGTTCTGGGCTTCCCAGTACAAGACAGATGTGGACATACTAGAGAGAATCCAACAAAGGGCCATGAAGATGATGAAGGTAGTGGAGCATCTCTCACATAAATAATTCTGTGAAGTGATTACATAAGATTGAGAACTAGAACAACTGGATCCTTCAATAATGGGCAGATTAATCAGACAGTTCTGCGTAGAACATCAAGGTTTCCCTTAAATCACAAGGCAATATGATGCTGGAAAAACTTGGCCCACATTTATGTCCATTTCAGTTGTTTTCTGTACTTTTAATTCTCTACCTGGAGCAACTCATGGTAATCTTTTTTTTTTTTCTCTCACTTATATCTTGAGTCAATACGAACAATCTCTCTTTGTGTACCAGTTCAAACTTTCTTCACATAATTAGTGAAATCTGTAGTTGCTGTAGTCCTCTAAGGGTAAAGTTCAGACAAGTAACAAGGAAAGAGTCACAAGAAATCAAGTAATATTATTCCACTATGATTCATCTTACTGTCAGAAATGGATATTCAGAATTTATTAATTAAACTGACTTTTTATTATTATTTTCTTTGTTAAAGTCTAACACCTGATTTTTTTACAGGTAAAGGTGTTAAATACAAATTTCCAATTCTGGGTGACTCAGTTTGGCATTCTCAACATGAGGCTTTCCTTTTAAAGGGACCTGAGGCAGAAGAACTAAAGATCACCTTTGTAAGCCTGATGAACCTCAAATATACCTATTTATCATGGACTTCAGCACTGATACAGATTCCAGCAGAATCAGTGGGAGTTGGTATAGCAGTGGTAGCTGCTACCCAGTGCTACCCAATATTAGTGATGGCTTAAGTATGCAGTTTGGTTTTAGGATGAAAAAACTGCAGTAATTGTATTCTGACTCTTTACTAGATACCATTTTAACTTAATAATAATTTATTTCATTTTCCATCAAACATTTTCTTCAGTTGAAATATTTCTACATTTCTGGTAAGGCATTAAAATGTAATCAGCCAATCACTTAAAATATATTACACATGTAATCTTTTATCCTCGATCAAGAGGATGAAGCAGAAAGAGTAAAAGCCATCAATAAAGAGATCATAGTAAGTCATTTGATGTTGATACAAGCGTTAAAAAATAATGATATAAAATTCTTTTTATTCTGTCATAAAAAAAAATGAGTATTAAAATGTTAATGATGTAATGTACTCCACTGTTTCTGAGCTTGAGAATGGAATTTAAACTGACCAGAAGGGAAATTTACATGTAGCCACACTATAAAAGCATAAAATAAAGGATATTAGATATTGACATAAAAATCTACATGATGATCCTGTTCAATGAACAAGTGAAAAATGATACTTTAAAGAATCCTATGTAATCTCAATCTGCCTAAAATAATCCCTGTTTGGGGGATATTAAATCTTTGTATAATTAGGTCATTATCCAAGAAATATTGCTTAGACTTACAATCCAAGTGCAAAAATAAAGTGTGAAACTCACAAAAGCCTGTCCTTAACCCTTGAAGATTGTAAATCCTTTGGGATGTACATGATTCCAGAATATATTACCAGTCATAGTATATCATCTGATGGTGCCTGAAAGACAACACGTTCCAATTAGAAACATATGAGGTAAGAATGCATTTGCCTTGCAGATGGCTCTAGCTAGCTAATGTATGCATTTCATCTGTCAGAAGTTAAACTAGTTCTAAAATAATTTGAATTAAACTTCAGGGGAGAAAGAATATGTTAATTTTCTTTTATATCTTATCAAGCAGAAAATGTTTGCGAGAAGTTAATGTTATAGGCAATTTATAGCACTATCTGGTTCCATCTTAAAGACGTGTACCCCACTTTTTATCTTATTAAAGACTTGTGAGTTAAATGAACATAAAAGTTAATAATTATTTGTAAAGTCTTATAGAGCACAGATTTTTCACATGCACATAATGCAATTTTTAATGAATAGCAATAGTATGACCTACAAAAATTTCTGATAGATTTGCATTATACTCACCTAGGAGTTAAGACTCCAAAACCCATTTTTGTTTGTCCTTTGAGAAATAACTTAAATTCTGAACTATAAAAAAAATGTCATGATGCCATTAAATTGCCAAGCTGTACTGGTACAGTTATTTAATTCTGTTTAAGATAGAAATATAGTATAATGGTAACAATGGCATAAATTGCTATACCCTTCTCTTTCCTTACCTATTATTCCTCAATGTCCTGATTTTCAGAGTGATTTACAGCTTGAATTCTCATTATTTTGACTCTAAAAACAAGTTCTTCAGAATTTCTCATAAGGAGTTTAGTAGTAATATTGCTCAACGTACAAAGCACTTGCAGCTTCTCAAGTGAAAGGCATTTTTACAAGCACAAAAGGATACTGATTTCAAATATTACAGTGTTAATCCACCAGGTTAGCATATATTTGGGGAACAGTAAGTTATGATTATTATCATAATTTAAATCAAAGGACAGCCAATTACAGCCAATTACACATGTATGGCTTGTGCAGTAATTAACTACATTCTTCATTCATTCAAAAAAAGAAGAAGAAGAAGAAGAAGAAGAAGAAGAAGAAGAAGAAGAAGAAGAAGAAGAAGAAGAAGAAGAAGAAGAAGAAGAATATACTGTTTTACGAGAAGGTTAATATTAAAAGTTTTCCAGGATTTTTTGAACACCTACTGGTAAGGACAAGATTTCTGGAAGATTTCCACTAGCAGCGTTCCTCCACATATTGCTTAGCCAAGTACCCTCAGTAGGAAAAAGACAAAATGTCTAAAACCTTCAAATGGAGCAGACAGTATGTTACTTGGGCAGCAATATATAAATTACAGTGTGATTTGTCAACCATATTTTTGTGTGTTTTTTTTTTTTACTCACTAGAAAGATTACTTCATTTCACATCTAAGCGTTTTATCAAACACATGTGAAGCAATCCGGTGTCAAGAAACCTTTCCATTGTCAGCCTCATCAGTGGTCGGCAATGCGATCATAGCAGTCATACAACTCTTTTTTTATACAAAAGGATGCTTGTAAATACTGCTGATCTGTCTCTTTGAAAAACACAATAAGCATAATACTGCATTATTTTAGAAAAACGGTGCAATTGAGATATGTAGTGAATACAAAAAAATGTTTTGAATATATTGAAATGACTGACTTTTTAAGACATTAGTAATGGGTAGATTTCAAAAGCAGGGTAACTATTTCAAACATAATCAAGGGAATTGTATTTTTTTAAAATCTTCAAATGCAACAACAACTATGATTCCTGTATGTTTCTTCCTGAAAGATAAAGCATTGTAACAGGAGTCACAGTGCACCTAAAATCAAGAAGCTCAATAAGAAAATGTCAAGTCCTAGGAAAGAGAGTCTTTGAAACAAGTAAGGATGAAGCCCTGACTCAGTAATGAAAGTTGTCCACAGTCCCTGCGTTTAACCTGCTGCTAGGGACGAATCCTGTCTTTTGCTAGTCCTTTTTCCGTACCATTGCACCAGCCATACTACACCTGATATTGCTGTGCTCCACTCGCCTTTCAGCACAGGAATCCTCACAGGGACAACAGCCAGCATAGCTGGCTCCGTGCAGAACCACTTGGCATTGGGAAATCATACAGATGGCAGAGAGCATGGTCAGATGACACTGCAAACTGGCTGTGCACTGCCAGAGCAAGCTCTAGGTGACTGTTATACAAAGTGGATATTCAGTGGCTGCAGCTCTCCAAATATTTCTCCTTTCTTCCCAGGAAGGAACTGAATGAATTAGACTTCAAAGGTCCTTAGCACCTAACTCCCCTAATAGCAGTATCTATTATGTATAGTGATATTACTTATCACTGATCACAGTATTTTTTTATCTACGGTTTAGTGGCCAGAGCATTTACAGGAAAAGGATTTAAACACATCTTCCTAGAACCAGAGCTTCCCTTGTCCAGGGCAAATGCCATAACCACTAAGTGATCGTGTAGGCACATGAGGGTGAAGCAACACTTTGCTGTCAAATGAAAGAAAGATGCTATTATCTGTATTTAAACCCCAGAAGATGGGGTTTCTACATTCCTCTTTCACAGAAATGTAATGTTTTAGTCACATGCTTTAGCTGAGGGTATGTGCGAGAAGGGGAAAAGGGGCAAATGCTAGGCTTAGATCCCCATTTCACATTTTGGAGGCAGTTTCTGCCCAGTCAGCATATGACTACAGTGAATCGCATTCTTCTGCATCTAATCTCTCCACATAGAGGGAATCTCAGCCGTACTTTGAATTTCAGTACCCTTGATAAATACCTGACTTGAAGATCTGAGTGTGTCAATACCTTGAGCCCTTTTAATCCTGATCTTTCATCAGCTCCTAGAAAACAACTGTTGTTTGTACTTCTGAAAAATACCCCATTTCAGTGTTGGAAAGCAACATCTTGTTGAGGCTACTTTGAGTACATTCTGTGAGTTAAATGCAACTAAAACCACTGTCCATTTAAACACCTCTTAGTATTTAATTAATGTAATATATATGAATGAGGTTATTGTATTTTTGTAAATGCTACTATACAGGGAGAAGGTATGATTATACTACTAATCATACTAAAACCCTAACATATCAAAGTAAATACCTGATTAAAACTGTGGAAATACTTCTCTTTCACACTAGTTAGTCACAAGAAAAAATACTTGATGAAATGGTTTCCATTTCTATGACAATTTATACCAGTGGTCTAAGCATCCTCCTGCAATCACTACTATAACCTAGATAAGCATTGTTATTGTTGTACTAGTTATGTTTATATTGGAAAACAGCAGATTTCTCATTTATTTTTATATTGGTGAACAGATTTCTAATTTAATAATATAAACAAATTAAACAGATTTATTATGAGCTACTACTTTCAAGTAGTGGACTTTAAAATCAATTGAAATTTACTGCAATAATAAATCAGCAGGAATATGAAAAAAATAGTTTAATAAAATGACCAATAGAAGTTAATTACTAAATAACTGAACATTCTTTTCTCAAGTTCAAAAAAAAATCTCTGAAAAATAAGAAAGTATATTTCTCTTTTCCGATATTTGGTGAATGCAAAAAATGTTGTGTTTATTTCAAATAAATGTTTTTGACTAAACTTGTCAATTTGAATGGAAGGAAAAAGCAAAATAATACTAACATAGTTATGCTAAAGATTTATTAAGAAATTGGTGTTTGACATTACCCATTTATAGAAGATGCAATTTTTAGGTATGGTATTGGCCTTGAGGCTGTTTATGTTATAATCATAGAATCATGCAATGGTTTGGGTTGGAAGGGACCTTAAAGATCTTCTCCATATACCAGGTAACCAGGTCTACCATTTCCTTCTGGAGGGACCTCCACATTTTCACTAGTCTTCCTTTTATCATATTCAGTCAGATAGCGTTGTTGCAGTCCTTGCTGAGAGCCATGGGGAGCATATGCAAAGCCTGCTCTCTCACCATTCTGAGTTGTCACAAGTGTTCCTTCATTTTCTGGGAAATGTGACAAATCCTTCCCTCTATAGCAGGCACTGACAGTTTCTAATGCTCTTTTAACTGTGTGTTCTTCAAAGGCTTGTTGCAGATTCAAAAAGTGTTATAATAAGGTAATATAGATATATACCTTACCAAAGAAAAGAATAAAATAATTAACTTAACTTTAAGGAACTTAAATGTTGATCCAATTCTATGGTGACTATGGTATATATAATAAGCACTTTAAAACCTTGTTTTTTATTATAACCTAGAATTTTGATAAATAACCCAAACTTCATAATTTCCTATAGTTTTGTCTTTTGCTTAATGAGAACTCAACACTGTAGCAGTTCTGATATCAACAGATGAGCCAGACACCACTCTCTAACTACTTGAAACTATGTCAGAATCTAAGAAATTGCATTTGCAGACTTTGTGCAGTGAAATGCAGATAACATCTCGCCAGATTACAAAGACTATGAATATGGAGTGACCAGTACAGGTTTCCATAGCATGAACTGTTCTTCATTTCCAGACCTCTGCTTTCAAACTCATGCAGATGAGTTCAGCCTAAAGGTTAGTACTACTACTGCTTTTTCCTAGAGATTTCTTACATGCCAGTTGCATACAGTGCCGTTTTAAGACATGGGCCCCCAAATATCCAGCTTGAAGGAAGAACAGTAATCCTACATCTCCTGTCTGTTCCTCCAGAAATACCACTAACGCACTGTGCAATATAGTTCTATATACACCATATGCAACACATAGGGTGTACATGAGCATGCAGTGCCCAGGAGCTTTTCAAGTGTTAAATATTCCTGCTGATATACAGACTGAGAATCACCTGCGTATTGTACAAAAAGAGCATGATAATCGATTACTCTAATAGAAGAAAATTATCAGTGAATATGAATGGTATGACAAGAGAAGAAAGGGAGCA
This sequence comes from Anseranas semipalmata, assembly GCA_013399115.1. Classification (NCBI taxonomy): domain Eukaryota; kingdom Metazoa; phylum Chordata; class Aves; order Anseriformes; family Anseranatidae; genus Anseranas; species Anseranas semipalmata. The sequence continues at coordinate 188,837 of VXAA01007438.1, read as the reverse complement.
TCCTCAAAAAACGTAATATATTTTGAATCTTCTGTGTGAGGAAAAAGTTTAAATATGATGTGGTGATAATGAGAGAACCACTATGGGGTCCAAAGGGAGAATAACCTGGCTTGACCTGTATTCATGTGTCAGGGAGCCCATTAGAGAGCCCCAGCCCACTGTTCTCGTGAGCCATTTTAAGTAACCTGGGGGCTGTATTAGCTTTGAACAGACTGCAGACTCTTTCCTGCACCCAACCTGTCTACTGCAACAGAATCAATAAGGAAGTCATCACTTGGGCCACTTTTATTAACCTCAAAAGGTTCTTATAGTAGGAGTAGGTCCAGCAGAAAGAGAGCTGCATTTTTTTCATGGGCTTTTCAAAGAGAGGGAAAATGGGAATAAAGCAATTCACATGGCTGTAAGGAGACAAAGAAGCACAGTGAACCTGAAGGAGGATAGTGAAAGAAAGATTTAGAAGGAAAATGAGGAACTTCTGTTTCTCATCCAACCTTTAAGGCATTTACTTTCATCAGAAATCAGATAATTGCGTTATCTTGAGCTCTCTATTGTGAAATAGTAATAGTGTTTCTGGGTTTTGTTCTGTGGCTTTGACCTGATTTCCTTAATATCTTCTCACAACAAAGCCATCTACTCCCAACAGAATTTCTGAAACCTTTTAGGACATAGGGTTATAAATTACTTTGGCAAAATTACAAATAGTAGGTTTTAACTAATGTGAATGCTTTGACATGGACTTTTTTTGTGCTTTTCAGCACCATTCACAGGAGCAGGTGACCCTTTGTCTGGCTTTTGTAATTTAGATCTATGAAAATGGTTTTGACTGTCTTCATTTTTCACACTGTTCTTTGGATCAGAAATACAGCTGCTTAGCCCGGAATGTCAGGTAGACTTTCCTATCCTATTCTGGGAGAGATTAAAGTATATTTGATACTGCATCTACTACAAAGTGATTTTTCTGTCCCTCAGGACAGCTGGCTTAAAAAAAAGTACTCAGAATTTCCTGTCTATGAAGCAATAAAAATTCTAAATAAGAGTCACCACTGCAAGTCTGCAAGGTGAGTTGTGTGATACAAACAGAATACATCATTTTATTCACGGTCTTTTGGGTGTAGGGAAAATTGAACATGATGCAAGATAGTCTGTATTACAACGTGCCATAAACTGTTCATTTAAGTGCAAAAAGTGTCAATGACAAAGAATAATATCTCACTTCTTGAGCATTTTATATGTCCTTGGCTAAAGGAGAACTGTTTTCTGGACTATTAAAAGGATTTTACTGACTGTCTTAACCTGCCTAAAAATAAATTCAATTTTTTAGCTTTTTCTTCTGTATTTCATATAAGGGTCAGAGGTGCAGTTTGTTTTTATGAAAATAAGAAGAATATGTTTCACCCTCTATGGTTCATGAATAGATGGCAAAAGTCCCTTACAGAGAAGACTTTTAAGTTAGTATTACAATCATCTAAAGAATTCCCTAGATCAGCATCCTTCCCTTCTCATAAGTAAATGGTGTTCTGAAAGAAATGGCTTTGTTCAAGCATCACTGGGAAGAACCTAAGGAAAAAAAAAAAAAAAAAACTGGAGGGCCATATTAATGGTTGTAAAGAAGAAAATCTTGCGTGGGATTTTTCAAACCCGCCCAAGTAAATCAGGACTTAAAGTCTAGATATTCCTCTCTAATCTCAAGTATACCAAAGCTAAATGTGGTCATCTTCAAATATGATCTTAGCTGCCTTTAAAGCCTGCTTTTCAGTGTTGATGTTATTTTAAATTAATTCCAACTTTTGTAAACAGATGCTAGTACTGATGCTTATGAGATGCAAAGAAAGAAAAGGAAATAGATGCTGACAGTGTCAGGATGTATCAGTAGACCTACACCCTGCAAAAACAATTTTGTCACAGACTCTTTGTGAAGGTAAAGTGGGGACTGGATCAGAAAGGCTTTTGTCCCGAAAAAGCCTTATATGCTAAATCCAAGGCATCCGTATGTTAAACCCACTTACTTACAAGGGAACTGGAATTTCAAAACAGAATTTGACCTCTTTAGAATTATCTTTTACTTCCTCCATTTTCATCTTCCTTCAGAAACCCACCTCCACACACCTGCAGGTGTGATCCCCCCAAAACAATCAACTGGAAATAATCTGTGAACCAGCTTGTATTTGAATATACTAGAATGTATCTGAATATACGTATCTGAACCAGCTTGTATCTGAATATCTGTACCCAAAAGTAATATTACTATATTCATACAGCTACAGCTCTGTGGACTTACAGGGTCAGGTACTCAGAAGCTGTCACAGATCTTTCCTTCCTTTTCTCAGCTGTACTCTGGTAGGGTTCCCATAGACTAATTTCTGGTATTTGCTGTATTTTATAGCTTTATTTTTATTATTCAAATTCCCAATAATCTGATTGAAAGATGTCCATAGCAGACAAGTCTCCAAGAGAAAGAAGTAGTCTCATTCTCATATATGACAGTTCTATAAATGTACACACTTAAATGCCTATTTCAAAATGATTTTGAATTGTAAGGTTGCAAAAGCATTTGTATTAAAACTATGCCTTTTTCCTGATTTATTATAAATATTTTATTCATTGGAAAAGTAAGCTAAAATTGCTTGGAGCTACCTTCTTAAATAACTTCCAGATTGAACATGTGCATTTTGCATGCAAATAGGACTGAGGGATTGTGGCTACAAATAGCTACAGTTAATTTGAATATGCAAAAAAAAATAGTATTTGCATATCTGAACTCTACTAGAAGATGAGTAAGATAGTTTAAAAAACAGACTTGATATCTGTGTTTTCTAATCTTCTGCAGGATGGCAGGAATATTTATCGAGCTAAAGACACATAGGAATATCAGGAAATAAACAAACTTGAAGACTGGTGGAGAAAAAAAAGGAAAAGAGTTGAATTATAATCCACTGTACTCTCATAATTCAGCAATGAAGCTGACTGTATTTTATGGAAGTAAAGCTTCATGAGCATGAATATTTCTCAGAAAAAAATAAATACATTACAACTTAAATTAGTTATAGTCCTTGAATTTTTACTGAGTCTCCTATAGGTCTGTGCCCTGTTTCTGCATCTGGACCAAGTCCAAATTCTATTCCTGCTACCTGAGGAAATCTGGATGTTAAGAAGACAAATGTTCGAGGTGGAAAAGGAATAAATCAAATTAATGAACCATTCAGAACAATGAATACAGTAAGATCCAGACTCAGAGCAAATAAGACATTGCTCAACACACTCTTAAAATAACAAAATTTGTAAGATCATACTTGCACCAAATATCCTACAATATAAGGGTATTTGAGGCAGCAACTGTTACTCTTGCCAATAAAGCAGAACTAATCACCTACATAAAGACCCTACAAAATGAAAGGTGTCTAGTTCTTATGTCATAGCTGTGCTCGTTGGCAGGTACTGTTTAGCAGTCTCATGGAAAATCTAGACTATATGTTAAATCACAAGTGGTGCCAACTAAATCATTACTGAGTCTATCATTTGAAGAATTAAACTAATTGCAGAACGTACTACTCAGTAGTCAGTAATGTTAAAATGTCATTCTTCTGGATCCTTTTTCAAAACAAAAAATAAGTATTTCCTAGATAAATATACCAATTATTTTGTATACCTACCATGCATTGCATATGCTACATTTTTAACCTAGTTTTTGTATAGCAATAAGATTAGAAATGTTTCTTGTACAGAAATAATCATCATATTTCATATGTTTGACACAAGGCTTGGGATACGATTATCAACATTAAGTGAAATGCTATAAAACATTTTATGTTGCTAGGACAATGAAGGGAACAAGGGAGGGAGATCGG
>VXAA01007438.1:169177-184938 GCA_013399115.1 Anseranas semipalmata | reverse complement strand
AGGGAAGGGAAGGGAAGGGAAGGGAAGGGAAGGGAAGGGAAGGGTTCAGTTGGAAGGGACCTGCAAAGACCATCTAGCCCAACTGTCTGACCACTTCAGGGTCAACCAAAAGTTACAGCATGTTACGGAGGGCATTATCCAAATGCTTCTTCAACATTGACAGGCATGGGGCATCACGGACCTCTCTAGGAAGCCACTGTTTAACCACCTTCACTGTAAAGAAATTTTTCCTAATATTTTTATATATAGATAGAACAGACTGGATGATCAGTCTAGAGGCTTTCCATCAAGAACTGGGTTTCTGTAAAACTCACTTTCAAGAACTTCCAGCAATTGTCTTCCTGGATCTCTTGACTACCAGTGGTGGATCTACAACAGGGAGGATAGTAAAATGATGATGCATAGTAAAAAGTCCTGCTGGGTATACTCAGTCTGAACAATGGTTGCGGAAATCACTGCAGAAAATAAATTTCCAGTAGGATTTTTTCCATGAACATTTACCTAGATGATACTTTTCCCTGCTGAAAGATTTGACACAAGCTGTGGTTTGAGGTAATTCTAAGTAAGAAAGAATGTGTCTAAAAAAAGTTGTTCAAATAATAGTAATGAAGGAGTCAATACTGCAAAAACGTATACACAAACTGTACCATTCATACATGTGAGGTGAACAGTCTTAGAAAACTAAGCAAGCATATTGATTTAATGATTGATTTAATGATGTTTATAGTTACAGTGTTTGGATTTTTTTTAAATAATATACATGAATAGATGGAGAAGGTGACTCTTTATCTTAATCTCTTCCATCATAAAATAACAGTAGAGCCAACTTAAAACTAAAGCCATCTGGGTACCAGCTTTAAAAAAAAAAAAAAGTATATTAGCTAGGAAGAATAGGAAAATGGAGATAGCAGTGCCACCAAAATTGATTGTATATGAAGATTTGAGGAAGCTTTCATTTTGTAAATACTTTGGTAGCTTTTTGATTTAAAGCATATTTGGCAAAACCAGTTTCTCTGCAGATTTACTAAGATTAAGGTTTTATATGTGGGAACAGAAGTGTGTTCTCAGATTGCTTCTTATTTGATTGGGGAGTGGAAATAATCACAAAAATATGTTGCTTTTGAGACTACAACCAGGATTTCACCCAAGCTGTTTTGTCTTTTTACAGTACTGCTGTACTTTAACTAAGTATCATTCTTACCATATTTGATCTACAAACGCAATATGCTTGATTCCTGCCTTAGATATCGTATACTTTAAAAGACAAAAAATAAAAATAAAAAAAATCACAGAATCACAGAGAGTGCAGAAAAGTAGATCTTTTAAATAATGGGAATCACAAATACAGTCTGAACTATAAATATAACATTTTAAGAATGTGTTCACATACACGCCAGTATGTATGTTACATAAACTGAAGCAGCTACCTTATGTGCTTAGTTCACATATAAGATGCTAATATGTATCAATAATGATAAGCATTAAGACTCACTTTTACAATTATTTTATAATTTTAAGTTCTAATTTCTTCAGAGGTTTGTTTTGTGGTTGTTTTGTTTGTTTGTTTGTTTGTGTTTGTTTTCTCTAATATGAATAATCTCAGAATGCTTTCAACTTCTTTTGTGTCACAGATCCCTAACTCCTGGATTTGTTCTTATTCAGACATCTTGGAAGGGCTATTCCATACTAAATAATTAAGATACATTTCCAAGGTTAAATTTTAATATATTCAAAGCATTTTGGATTATTAGAAATATTTAAATGATGACCAATTAACTAGAGCTACATCAGTATGAGTATCTCCTACTTTTGCACTGGCTACAATAATACCCAGACTCCTTTCTGCTCTTGTTACGGTATTTATACAACCATCTCTTTGTGTATCAACTGGACAGAGAACTAATTCTAAAAGATGAAAAAAAAAATAAGATTCCCAATATATTTATTTGCAACAAGCATTATCATAATGTTAGAAATCTATTTAAAATATATATATATATCTTTTATAAATCATTTTACAATTTTTATTAGAAAGAAAAACATGAAAACTGTATACTATCCCTTCAGTCCCATAAATCTGAATAGCTGTAAAAAGTATCATTTGTTTTTTTCTTGATTAATACCAAAGGTACTAAATCCACCTTGCTTCCATTATGTGTCCCTGCCTGTGAGAAGTTTAACAATACCAACAAAGCCACAAAACAGATCTCTGGAATTTAACCAAGCAAGTGGAATTCCCATCTAGCATTTCTTCCTACTATACCACATATAAATAATTTGCAGATAACAATGACAGTGGGCAGCAGAAGTGGTAATAATAAGTGATAATAAAACTCAGACTTTATAGCAGGTGTAATGAATATAGCTCTTTCCATCGTTGTCCTCAGATAGAAAGCTTGACTGGACGGCAGGAGATGACTCTGCAGGTGACCAAAGTAAGGGATTAAATATTCAAAACAGATTCACCTGTGGTCATTAACAGAAACTTTTCTGCAGTTTGAAGAAAGTTAAGTGATTAGAGATATTGTGTCCAGTTCTGTGCTCCCCAGCACAAGAGGGACATGGAGCTCCTGGAGCAAGTTCAGAGGAGGGCTACTGAGATGATTAGCAGATGGGAGCACCTGTTGTATGAGGACAGGCTGGAGGAACTGGGCCTGTTTAGCCTGGAAAAGAGAAGACTGGGGGAAGAACTCACTAATGTATATAAATATCTGAAGGGAGAGTGTCAAGAGGGTGGGGCTGGACTCTTCTCAGTGGTGCCCAGCGACCGGACAAGAGACAACGGGCACAAACAGAAGCACAGGATGTTCCGGCTGAATATGAGGGGGCACTTCTTTACTGTGAGGGTGACTGAGCACTGGCACAGGCTGCCCAGAGAGGCTGTGGAGTCTCCTTCTCTGGAGATACTCAAAACCCGACTGGAGGCCATCCTGTGCAACATGCTCTGGGTGACCCTGCTGGGCCGGGCGGTTGGACTAGGTGATCTCCAGAGGTCCCTTCCAACCTCAACCGTTCTGTGATTCTGTGAAAGCAATCAACTTCAGAATGAACCTAATTGTAAACAGTCTCAAAGTTTTACTACAATGTATGCTAGTTTTTAGCATCTCCTGTGGATAACAGTGATCTAATTAAAATTGTCTTGTGAACTCCACAGTCCACTCAGCAGTAGAGAATATGGCAGATGCACTGCTACAGCATGGCAAAGACTGATTTATAGGAATCCACCTGTGACTGTCTGTAAAAGCTATCAGTGTTGCATATCAGAGAAAATAGTGTATTTAAATTTAATATTTTGTCAGTGGGGATGCACTATGCAACTCAACAGTGATAACTACATACTGAATTTAAGTGTAGAGCTCTAGGGATTGGAGTGTTACAGTAATAATATTAATAATATATATCTATAATAATAAAGGAAATTCTTAATTATGGACAGTGCTCTTTCAATTAGAAAGTCCCAGCATTCATAAACCAGAATGTTATTGAATGATGCATTCTTTCACTCTGTCATTGCTTTTAACTGTTGAATGAGTAGCTATGTCAAGGATAAATTAATTCATATTAATCCGTGTGCCATTCATATAATTCACATACCACATAATTCCTATACTGTTATCCACTAGTTCTCTCAAGAATTCAGGAGGTAACAGACAGAGGGATGTAAAGTGTACTGTTTCTTACCATGGGCTTTCTTATATTCTCAGATATAGTAATATTTTAAGATCAAACCAGAAAGATTACAAGATTTCTAAATGCCATTTTAGGTGAGCTTAAAACTAAATTTGATAAGATGATGTATTTTAATAGTAATCAACTCATGGATGCACTTAGACCACTCTGTGGCCTTTGTTTGTTTTTTGATAAACTTGAACCTAATTCTCATCAGCTGTATATTTTGAAATAAATCATTAGGAAACGCCCATGTACCTAAAAACTTCAAGTATGCTCACTGAACATTGATTTTGTATATAAATGTTCTTCCAGATTTCCCATAATGCCAGTCCTTTGAAAATTAGACTGAAAGGGTGAACCACAGGGTTTTTTGTTGGTGGTAGTAGTGGTGGTGGTAGTTTTTTCATGGAGAAATTTCCAAAATCAGAGTTTTTCCACTATCCATATTACATTCACCTTTTTGATTTCTTAATCATTGTCATGGCCAACTAGTATCGGACCTACTCCCTGCATATTCTGTGCAAGTCTGATGTGATAAGCATTTCATTAGCTACTTTGAAATAACCTGTATTGTTTAGGTTAATTTGTATATAGTAGCGAAAGTATCTAGCCTGTTAACGTAATTTTTATATTTAACTAGTGTTTTTGACTATGCTATGACTTAGGATTTACAAAGTAAATTTGTGACATACCTGTGACATGTGGAGGAACCCTGAGCTACAGATTGAGGAAACATTTACTTTACCTTGTCCTTAAAATAAACGCGATATGCGGACTTAGTCAAGCTGTCCTTTATAGCACAAAAAAAAAAAAAAAAGCTGGAACAATTTAATTTATTTTTGCAGCTAGTCTAGATGCACATAATTGCAAAGGACACTTTTGTGCATCTATTACTTCCAATTCACAAGTTATCCAAGTCAAAACAAATGTAAATCATCCTTATGGGAGCATTTTTGTATGAAGGTTCAAGATAAAAAGTTTATATTTAATGCCTAGCCAGATAGTTGAGGTAAAAAAGCCTCTCTCGGCTTAGTATGATATTATTTTCTGTATTGAAAGTGAAATAATTAGAGGGGGGATGACACAATTCTCTGTACCACACAAAAAATATTGCATAGTACAACGGTAGGCTTAAGAAATGCTGGCCATGCTGTTCTCAGATTTTTATACATTACAGAATCCTACATAAAGGCAGCACTGAGTGGCCTTCAGTTCAAATCCTGCTGCTGGTGTAGTCCCTGAAAATGTCCCTGAATATCCCTCTTCCATGAATTATCCCAGAGGGTTCTGGATGCTAAGCTGCTTCTGCAGAGGATTTAATCGCCCAGTGCAATATCCCACATACTTATTGAACTTGAAATAATATTAGCATGAGCAGAAGGACTATTTCATATGCAAGTAATTGTTAGTGTGTACATGGACAGGTTTTTTTTATGGATACAAACATTTATAGTACCTTTCTTTGAAAAATAAGAACTTTTCATTTTCATGCTGTATATCTTCTTTCTTTGGAGTACATACAGAACAAGAGTGGAAAACCAGTTTTGGTCATAAGGAATTACATTTGCTTCCTAAAAATTGACTAGCTTCTGAGCTTTGCAAAAGTGTAACCAAAAATAGTAAGAACTGAAAAAAATCCCAGCTGATCTTACCCTTCCACACAACTAAACCCACAGCTGAAAGGACAGGCGTTTGGAAACACAAAGCAAAACACACACATAAAAAAAAAAAAAAAAATCCACAATGAGAAAGACTCATTTACTTGATGTATTTTTGCTTTCCCTTTTTTCCATCATAAAAAGCCTTGCACCAGTTTGGCGACCCTAAAGGTCTTTTGCCGTACTTATATGTGTACTTGCCAGACAAAATAGTTTGTGCTTCATAATTTAGTAGGTTAATATACTGCTGTTTTGTTGTCTACTAGTTCTGAAACTATTTATCACAATCTCATTTGGGAGTCTGAATACTTGCTGCCCACATCAAAAGCAAAGTCTGTTCCATCTGAAGAGTCAATTATTCTGTTTATTAAACAGCATTTCTTCCCAAAAGAACATTTTGTATGGTTTATATGTGAATTTTGAGGCAGATTATAGGCCAAACCAAAAATCTTACATAGACTTAAATAGTCTTAGATTTACTTCTCCCTTGAAATAACTATCACACAGCTGCTGTAAGTAGTATTTAAATTAGAGATTAACTACTTTCTTTTTAAAGAAGCTACTGTTGAGCGATGATTTTATGTTATGGACCCATGCAGCTAGGACTAGATTTTCCTTTTATTTTATTTCTGCAATTTTGGAGGCAGGCTTGTATTCTTGACTGGTTCCTGAAGAGGATACTTCACTTGTAGGGAGGAATCTGGGGGGGAGATGCTATCAAAGTGCATTCCCTCCACCCTATACACCCTATGAAGACATACAGACATACTGTGGTACAGCCCTAAGAGGGACTGGAAGAGGACCAAAGGTGCCGCCACTATACAAACAGAGTGTTTATTCTGCTGTGACAAAGATTGACAGTGGAGACCACAGTCTGTATTAAAGTTAAGAACACAAGGTCCTGCCTGGGATAACTTATAATCAGAAAAGCTGCAGATGATCCCACAAAACCAGGAATAAAGCAAAAACCCACAGGTATTATGAAATTCAACTTACCTTGTATTTACTTACCAAAAACTGCAAATGGGCAGCACATTTAAAATGGGAATCAGATGTTTTTCTTTTGTAACTATACTTAAAGCTGATGGATTTAAGCAGTCTCTATGAGAAAATAATAAGTGGATTCAGGGAACCAGGCTTTTTTATAGCTGTAGCAAGTACACAAGGGGAAAACAACAACAACAACCAACAAGCTGTCCCCACTAGATACACTCTTCTTGCTGTTCATCCATACTTGTAGCTTCCTTTTCTCTGCTGAATTAGTAAATCTTTAGTTTGGCATTTCCTCAAAATAAATGAAAGTATTTACAAATAAAACAGATAAACAATGCTCAGAAAACTCCATTCTTTTTCAAATGTCAATGGCAGGTGTTCTCTGAATAGGAAGGGAGGTGAAAAAAAAAAAAAAAGAAAGAAAGAAAAAAAGCTACAAGCAAAATGTGGACTTGCTCTTTTGCTACATCCCACTGCCTTGCATTTTCTTATTTTGACCTTCACTCCTAAATAAATGCTCTCTTACCACTTTCCATTTCACTTTATTGTATCATTCACAAGTATTCTCTGTTGCTGTTGAGCTTTTTCCACCCTGTTTCTTCCATTAGTATATGTTTCTTCTTTTTCCATTCCCACCTTTCTTCCCCACTTCATCATTATTCTTGTTTTTAAAAGTTGTACAAATTGCTGGAATATTTAATACCACTAATACTGCTGTGAAATCACTTCACTAGTGCTCTGTTGAAAGGAGCATTTCCAGTAAAAAAATATTAAGAAATGTTGCTTCCAACAGTACTGAATCTGAAAAGCAGAAAAGATGCTGAAGTAGTGGCAAATACAGTGGAAGGATCTGTCTCACAAGCTGATAAACTTCCAAGAAATAATAAAATAAGACTGGGGAAGGTTGAAAAAGCATTTTTACCTCCTATAGGAATATTTATAAGTGAATATTTCTTACAAAACTGCCATGACTTGTTGTAATTCCAAAAAGGCACAGAAGAATAGAGTTGAAAATGACCTTGAGGAGTCTATAATCCAATTTTCCTGCCAAGAGATGATTAACACCGCACTTGTAATTTCTGACAGAAGATTGTCTAAACTTCCTAACAATCTTCATTTAAAGTCTCCTATAGAAAACTAATCCAGATCTTCACTATCCTTACCATCACAAAGAATTTTCCACCTAACCTGAATGCTCTTGCTGAAATTTACTATGTATTTCTGTGATTCCAGAATATTTTTCCTTTTGCATCAGCATTTTGTGTACTTGAGAACTGCTGTAATTTTCCCTCAGTCCTCCACTTCCAGTACTTTCAATCTCTACTGATCTCACATTTTCTAGTCCCCCTTATAATTTTTTTTCTCCTCTACTCTCCCTTCCCTCCAAGTGGCCTGCATCTTACTTGAAGTGCAAGGCACCAGATTGTACTGGCTCTCCCAATTTGTAAAGCCAAGACTGAGTAAAGATTAAGTGGAATTACTATTTCATGCATCTTATGAGGAGCAGCTGAAGGAGCTGGGGTTGTTTAGCCTGGAGAAGAGGAGGCTCAGGGGCAACCTTATCGCTCTCTACAGGTACCTCAAAGGAGGCTGTAGCGAGGTGGGGATTGGTCTCTTCTCACATGCGCCAGGTGATAGGACGAGGGGGAATGGGCTAAAGTTGTGCCAGGGGAGGTTTAGGTTGGATATTAGGAAAAACTTCTTTACTGAAAGGGTAGTTAGGCATTGCCCAGGGAAGAGGTTGAGTCACCATCCCTGGAGGTATTCAAAAGACATGTAGATGTAGAGCTTAGTGATATGGTTTAGTGGAGGACTTGGTAGTGTTAGGTCATAGGTTGGACTGGGTGATCTTGGAGGTCTTTTCCAACCTAAATGGTTCTATGATTCTGGGATCTTGCTAGTTGTACCACTAATTATACCTCCTATAATAGGTATTATTTCTTCCTAATAGCTTCTTCTTCAACTCAAAAACAAAAATGCCTAAATCCTGTTATGCATAATTTTACACGCCCAACTCTCATTTGTGTGGCAGACAACTTCTACCAAAATTCATCTAATTGAATAATTATATTGCCAATACTGTCATCTGGATGACATAGAAAACCCCATTCAATATTTCATTTTGAGAGTAACCCACTGATTACATCTTGAGATGTTGTTCAAACTATTTTGTCCTCCCTTAGCTTTGGTATTCCCCAGGGCGAAGGGGAAGAAACAGTATATACACAGATATTAATACATAATATATATATACTTCATATATATATATAACATATATTCCATGGGATTTCTCCCGTTCCATGTGGTTACTCTTGGAGAACAAAGGCAGGATTAGGAATCCGGCACATGATAAGTCTACCGTGTAAAATGTATTTTGTGTGTATGTATATACTTCAATATAATTTAAAATCATTCGTATAATAAACCTTCCTCTCTCATCATAAGTTCTAGTCTATGCAGGTAAAGTTTTGAATTTTGCTCATATTTGGTGATTAACACACTAAGTTCAAAACTACATTTCCATTTGTCATTTGTAAGAACAGAACATAAATCAATAAACTGTTTTTTGAAAAAAAAAAAAAAACAGTTGGGAATGTGCACAGCAGAGAAATGCGTGAGAAACAAGGTAGGGAAAAAATAAGGACAAAGCAAAGAGAGGAAAGGTAACATGAGAACAGAAGAACAACTGAAGGATGAAAACAGGCCAATTAAAAAATTAAATTGAAGAAGCAATAGTGCAAAGTTTAAAAGAACAGGAAGGGAAAAGGAAAAGGAAAAGGAAAAGGAAAAGGAAAAGGAAAAGGAAAAGGAAAAGGAAAAGGAAAAGGAAAAGGAAAAGGAAAAAGGTAAGAACAAAAATCAAATTGATGAAACAACATTGAACCTAAGCACTTATTTTTTTGTTTTTAAACTATAATTCAGTCCTATATTTTTAGTCATACCTTCTCAAATCTGTAGCTCTTTATTGGCAGCACAATAGGCTCATGCAGGATTTTAAAAATATGCTTCTAGACAAAGATGTGCTATATCTTTCTGAATCTCTGCAGGTCCTCCCACATGCTACATCCTTTTCTCAGTCTAAGATTCATTAAAACGTAAGTTGTTTTGCTTTTTTGTCTTTGGAATACATTGTCAGAAGCATTGGTCTTAGTGGATAGGTCTGCCTAAACCCTTCTACTTCAGAATTCAGGATTGTATTTAATCCTTTTTTGACTCCTACAAAGCTGTTTATCTCACTATCCTGCAAAGCCCAAGTTAGAATTATTAGAAAGGGTTCTTCTATCATCTGCAAAATAGAAAGGAGGACAAATTAGAGGAGACAGATGCAGAGACAGATTCTCAGAAGTGCAGAGCACTCAACAAGAACAGTTGCCATTTTTGTTTGCTTTGTTTTGACTTGAAAAATATAGACATTAAATACAAAAATAATGGGAATTTGGTAGGTTGACAAGCTTGGTGCAAGCAGATTCACAAATCCTGATTAAGGAAAAGTACAATACAGGCACTTGCAGTATATGTTTCTGTTAACAAAGGTGTGATTTCAGTCCAGTTCCTCAGATCAGCAAAGCTAAAAAGCTTGCAAGGCAGAGAAAGAGCTCAAGTTTCCCCACTGAAATCACTGGTCATTTGATTCAACCCATATTGCATTTTCGTATAAAAATGAGCTGTGCTGCACTTGTCATATACCAAAAGTAGATAAGCCAGTGTTTGTGGTGTGTTGTAATGATTCTTAGATGGAAACCACATCATTTTCTGTGTGATTTAAGCTTTCATTTAAAGAAAATATGAAAATGTGGTTATTGAAATAATCTTCTAAATGTGAAACTTTATTGAATCTGCAGAGTAACAGTCCAAATTACGGCTTTTAAGAAGATGTAATCTACTTCTGTTCATTTCAATAAAACATTAATTTCTAAGTGCAGTAATGATAATTTTAAAAATCAATGTTATATCTTTTCTGACCGTTTAACAACAGAATAACAGAAACTGTAGTCAAAGTTTGCTTTGTATGGCTACTACTTCTCTTTCAAACATGTTGCTAGTGAATAGTCAACATGGGCAGAACACTGGAGGTATAAAGTAAAGGCATTTTCACAAATACCAAATTCACATGGCAGACAGAAAAGGTTTCTAAGTACTGCTGCTTCCAAGAAGTTTACTAATTTTGAGTTGTATTCTCATCATCTTATAACACAAACATAATTTTCCCAAAGTGACTAAGCCTGTGCATCCAGTCTGATTTAGCTTCCAGATTTTCATTAGGTCACTAGCCCTGAGAGTTTTATTTGAATCATTCATTGAAACAGCATAATTCTTGTGGTGTATTCACATCAGATACAGCACTGACATTTTACTGTCCTTGATTTGCTTTTGAAATCTGAAAATATTTATCCTTCTTTAAATGTTATCAGATATTTGTTTTTTAATCTTGAAAGAGAACCACCGAATATTATAAAAATAATCTTTCAAAAAAAAAAAAAAAAAGTATAGATGTATGCATATAACCTACTAGCAAGACCCCTCTTGTTGGTACTGTATATGCTGGTTGCAAATCCACTTGTGAGCACCTGATCCATCATGAGTAGGAGACAGTATAGACATAGTGACAAACCATTCCTCATACCTACTAAACCAGAAGTTTTATATAGGACTTCATTTCTGATAACCGCATGGGTCTACAGAGCAACCATGGTCACTACAACACCTAAGTATTTTATTATCTATGCCACTTCTGTAAAGCATATGACTTTTTAAAATTCTCCTGAAAATACAGTGGAAGGCATTTGTATTGATCCAGGCATTTTTCCTATGGGAGTAAAGGCAATGAAGATTATTTGGTTTTGGTATTTACATCTGATTCTCAGGTTCTCAAAAGATTAGACTTGTTTTTTATTTTCCTTCAATACACAAAGGACTGCAATTTATATATTTAATATAAAAACACAAACACCACATATTTCTCCTATGCATCGATCAAGAAGTCTGTCAAACCCTATATGCCAGACACTGCATTTTCAAAGTAGCAAAGCACAGGTACATTTACAGACATTAGTTTCTTAAACATCCATTTGGCTAGAGCTGTATATTCTCACTCCTCTGTCTTACAGCTCCTCACAAATCCAGCGTATGCTATTTTCCGTAGCTGTTCCTGTTCTACTTTTAATAATAGCAATGCTTTACTTCAGGTGTTTAATCTTCACCATTCCATAAATAATGTACAGATTTATTAAGTGTAGGAATTTCTTCTAATATTTTACTGACCATCCATTTATGAAAATGGTCATGTGACATTTTAGTCATAAGAAATTTAAATAATGTCATAGAAACTTACCTTTTAACAATCAGTTATTAAAAGCATTTTTAAATATTCAATTTTTTGTGCTTTATGACCTTAAAGATCATTTTTCTTGATTATTTTACACACAAAATGTTTTATTTTTCTTGATTATTTTATTTACAGGAAGATCTATCTATGGACTTTTTTATTTTCCACTCAGTGTTTGGTTTTATTTTTATGCCATATTTTCTACCTTAAAAAGAAAAAATTAAGGCAAATTTATATTTATTTATTGCAGTCATTGTGTTATATTGATAAAGATAAATGATCTCATTGATACTTTCATAACAAGAAACTGGTTTTAATCTTGTTCTTTTCAGAATAATTTCAGAAATAAATGTGAATTTCTGCAGTTTGAAGATTTGCAAAGCTAATATTTATTTTTTTCAAAGTAGGCATTTTGTTTTTTTCTCATAATAACAGAAATGCTGATCACATGAACATTATTTTGTTACTGACTTCACATTTAAAAAAATTATAGAGGTGAAAGCAAAAAACTGTCTGATTGTGTGGGCCATCTTAGATTTCCTTGTCTTCAAATCCTACATCTTTTGGGGCAAACCTGGATAAATTTGAACTAGTCATTTGTCTAGTTACCTGAGTGTTCCCAAAGTGTTTCCATGTAAGCTCATGTTGCAATTATGTATGCAAATACATGTTGTAAAAGCAATAGAGAAGGTGAGAAGGTATCCTGGATTATGTGACTTATAATTTCTTCTATTCTTTGACTTAAGTTATAGATAAGACTCTTAAGTGGCAAAAATCCCACTGCAATAATCTCTAGCATGCTCAGGGCATAACGTAAGCATCACATGCAGTCTTTTGCAACACTTACGGAACAGGGAAGTGGAAGCAGACTAGAACCATTTTGACATTTTACTGGCTTAAGCGTGTTGTTTCACACATTCATATCCAGGAGCAACATGCCTGTGCTGGGCTGGCAGCTACAGACTCACTGCATTATTTGTTTAAATTTCCAGTGACTGCAAGCAAGATGACCTTTCCTCAGTGTCTCCTCTGCTGTACGCTGTGTGGATATTAGGTTCCTAACCTTGTAAATCTGTTGAGACTGACACAACGGAACTTAGAAAAATGTTGGTGTTTTCTTTGCAATCTCATGTAATACAGTGTCAGTCTTCACTGCATTATGGCCATAGATTTCATGGCACAGTGACATTTTCACAGGACAGTCTTTGTCTGCTTTGAGGGGTATCTGTTTAGATTATTTTTAAACATTTAAAAAAGAGACTCAGTTACTGCATTGGGGGTCAAAAACACTGTATTGATTTCTAAAGAGACCAAATATAATATTTTTTCTGTACCTCGTTATTAGACTAATAGACACTAAAAATATACTGATGCGCAATCTTTGCTACAACTGCTTCAGCTTGGTCAGCACTGCACTGAGGACATGCTGAAGGGAACACGCGCAGGCAGCTGGAGGGTCTCTGAATTCAGGAAGGCTAACGTCCACTGATGGATCCATTGAAGACTTATTTATGCAGCTGGGCAAGCATAGTGTCTCCTGTGGCTGTCCTTTCCCTAACTTCCCAGCCTGGAGGAAGCGATTAATAAAAAAGAAATGGCCACTGAAGCTGTGATTCTCAAACGTGTTATTACGTTGTTATTTATGAGGGTTAAACATTTCTACTCCACAGGAAGCCTGGTACAAAAATTGAATATTAAACCTCCAGACACTGATCTGACCCCGCGTTTTCAGGGAATAAAGAATAAAACATACCATATTTACCTAGAAAGACAGTCAGTTCAATTCTTTATACAGTATTTTAAGGAAATGTAAAAAAAAAAAAAAAAAAAAAAAAAAAAAAGTTTTATTCCTGTCAGTGATCACAGCTTCTCTGCGAACAGCAAATAAAAACACTATTTAATATATGNAAAAAAAAAAAAAAAGTTGTTATTCTCAATTTTTCATTTTCAACCTTACTTTAAAACTTATTTTTTATTTTTCTGCCCAAAGGAGATCATGCAAAGTTACTTTCCTTTGTTTTCTTCCATAACTGTTTCCTGATTTTCTCTTCTATCCCTGTACCTCTTTTATAGAAATGGCCTTTTTTTCCTTCTCTATTTCTTTGCCTCTTTTTCACTTTCTTGTTTCCTCCAAAGTCATCTCCTCACATTTCTCAGCTAATGAGCATCTGTCTCATAACTTTTCTCGTCCGTTACATTATACTCACCCTTGGGAAATATTACCAGAAAGCAATGACCAGAGAAATAAATGGGTTAGACAAAGATTACAACAAAATGGAACAAAACAGATTCCCAAATAAAAAGTTAATCTCAGTTCATTTTTCTAGAATTACAATGCAGACTCTGTATAGCAAAACCTTTATGTTTACTTGTGTTTCATTATTAGCTGTGGAGTTGCCTAAGAATTTGACTACATAGTGAGCCAAGTACTGCCTGAATTTATTTCAAGGTCACCCACCCGTGCTCTTCAGAGATGTTGTGGGAGGGAGAAGCAAGCCCCTGCTTGCTGTAATCCATTAACCACCAGTTTCTTCTGCATCTCAGACTGAATTTTTCCCTGGCACTCCTGCTTCTCCAGCATAACCCTGGGGTGCCATCAAATTCATACTGCTCCGTGAGGATTTCAGAGGTCAGCTGGAAGAATTATGAAAGCTTGCGGTCTTATAAATTACCAAAAGGGTCATCAGATCCACCTGTAATTGTGGACATACTGAAAATACAAACAGACAGAAGTGAACACCCCGTAGATGACCAAGACTTCAAAACTGTTCCAGATGTTGGCTGAAGGGCAAAACTCAGCTCTGACTCAGCCTTACACAGGACAGATTTATCACCAGGAACTAAGTTTTTTAAAAGTCAGTGGGACTTCTGCCATTGACTTCAAGGGACCAGAACTTCAGCCAAGATAGGTAATGTGCAAGCAAACACACTGTTTTGTTTGGTAGATTTACTGTTATTGTTGTTGATTTTATTGGTAGTATTAGTATTATTTCATTATTGGTATTCCAGTAGCTCTTAGAGACCTGAAATAAGACTAGAATGTATGACTAAAATGATACATGAGCAAAGATTAAAACATTAGCATTAATGTGGCATAGTACTGTTTTAATTTCCCTTTACAAATATATATGTATTGTTCTACATAAATAATGTGAGGAGAAAATGCATTCATTTTGCTTTCTGCCAGTATTTAAATATTTTCCTTGTCATTAGGTAATGGTTCATCTGTGTATGGAAGCAATATGATGTCCTGGCTCAAAGCTTGTGTTCATCCAGCACTGAATTCAAACATTTATTTCCTATGAGTAATAGAATTAAGTTTACTACGAAAAGAAAATGTGGTGTCCTTAAAATAGCACTTGCAAACTGCAAGTTCTCACTGCTCAGGATGCTGAAGATCTAGTAGTATGTTTACAAGTGTAGCATTATAATTACAAGGTCAATTCAGTTTTGCCGAAAGTGATGCCAGTGCTTGCAAGCACTGCAAACCCATCAACACTAACACACATCCAATAGCTTCAATTTCTGGGAAAACTGCAGGAAATGCCTAAAAGGAGTTTTAAAGTAGACAAGATAGGCAATGTCCAGACTGAGGCAACCTTCCGAGGGGTCCTCAGCCTGCTGGAGTGCCATCGCTGGCATATTCAGGCTCCTTGGCAAGACTGGGTATGTGCGTGTGACGCGTTTAGTGTTCCTTTGGCGTCAAGAACATTACTGATATAAAATATTATACTGAAATATTAAAAAAAAAAAAAAACAACTGCTGTTTAACGTTTTGAAGAAGTAAAATTAAACCAGAAGTGAGGTAAACTCCTTTGTACCTCAGCTACCGAGCGAAGAGGTGAACGGGGACAGCCGCGGGGCTGGAGCTGGCCCCGGCTGCTGCGGAGCCCCGGCTGGCACCGCCCGGGGGGCCGGGGCCGGGTCCCGCGGCCTGGGGAGAGGCGCGCAGCAGCCTGTTGAACTGCAACCGGGGCAGAGACGGAACGATTTATCCAGTCGATTATTATCTAATCTTTGCTACAATGAACAATCAGGAGAGCGGTGGCATCACACTCTCCAAACGTATATTATTTTTTTTTTTTTTTAGAGCCCCAAAATAGGATGTTTTT
>VXAA01007438.1:151699-168306 GCA_013399115.1 Anseranas semipalmata | reverse complement strand
GAGAGCGCTGGATGACTGCAAGATGGTGGGTACCGCGGAAGGGCTTGCCGTGATTTTTTTATTATTGTTATTATTATTTTTTTAATTATTATCTTTTCCGAGCGTTTCCGCGGCTGGCTGCGCCCGCCGGCTTGCCCATTCCCATCACGTGCAGTCGCACTATTTTTAAAACTGCGGTCCCCGTCGGGGGTGCTGCCCTGCCGCCTGGCTCGGAGCGGTTCGGACGCGGGAGGTGGGAGGGAAAAGCGAGGTCTCTGGCGACCCGGCTGGGTCGGGACCGGAGCCCGGCTCCTGGTCCTGCCGGAGCCCTCAGCCCTGCACACGCTGCCTTCGCGGCGCCGCCGACGGCCGGAGTTGCTTTTTGCTAGATCTGGCCGAATCTGCGCGCAGACTTCCACGCACTGAAGCCTCAACGGGGAAACAGTTGCTTCTACTGCATCGGTGCACTCTCTGCTTGCTGTCCTGGTGCAAAACAACCCCACACTGTTGCCTTACAGTCCTTCTAAAACTGGATCCCGAATTTGAGGCCCCAGAATTCTGTCCGTGACACAACATGGTACCTGCTTCCAGTCTCCCCAGAGTAGCTGAGTGCAATTGTAAAATCTCAGGTCAAGACCCACATCCATGCACTTTTTGGACCGTCACATTATGGTGTGGCATTTTTCTCCATTTGTGCTCAAAATGTTTGGTTCTTGACACTTTCCTCCAAGCCAGTGGCATACACCCTGGATCTGGCTCCTCAGGCTACAGTCAGCTGGGCATTGGGCCCCAAAATTGCTCATCTCACCCATCACAGAAAACAAATGAAGTTGCTGCTACTTTACCTGAAAAATTTGGGTCTTGCCACACCTCTGTCCAGTAGCATTGGAAATGTATCAGCTACTTCTGTTCCGCTGGCCTCTGGCAGTATTTTTCTCTAATATTGCAAATTGTTCTGGCAGATATCCACTCTGATACTTCAAAATCGGCAGCAGCTCCCAGTGCACCAAAGAACAAAAGCTGCCACAGTTGCTCTATAAATATATCCAACAAGTGGATCCTACTGGCTCCTGCCTTTTTTCTCATTCCCAATAGCTTAATTTGGTTAGTTAAACAGAAGTGCTGACTTCGTTTCTTCACTCTTTATCTGGTAGAATTCTCTGATTAGAAATGTAGTATGTTTTACAGATGGATTGTCAAGATGCAGTGAGATTCAGAAGATAAAATGTGTGCGTTTTTTCTTCTTCTGTCTTGATGCTGCAACATCAGTATGGTTTTGTTTTCCTTGGCAATGCCTGATATCAGGGGATATCAGGTGAGAACCGGCAAAATGTGTCTGGCTTACCAGTTGCAGGATAAGAAGCTTTTCTCTTTTTCTTAATGCAGAATAACTATGCCATGACACAATGTAGTGCATCTTTTTTTTCTCCATTGGTTTCTTACGTCCGCTTAAGCTACAGAATAAGAGAGTTGAAGCCACGTTTAGCAGAGTACAGTGTGCGAGATTTCTGGGGGGGTGAGGACATTAGTTTTTGTTTTTGTTTTTTTTCTTGCAGGTATACCAGAATGCATTGGGATTGTTTTGCTGCTCCAGTGACAGTAAAACCTGCTTGCTACTCTTACAATGAAATTTGAGAAAGCAAGGCCAAAAAAAATTGATCCTGATACTAGTTCTTAGTTACGCAGAGTAATTACAGTGGTATGGATGAAGAGCCAGTACGTAACTCTGCAGGAGAAGCAACTCATTTATTTTCTGTTTCTGAGTATGAGAATTTGAGGGCTTGACTTTAATGTTTGGTAAAACTTATAGAACCCAGGTGCTAGACCCAGGTTTTTGCCATGCTTGTGTGCTGGGATATGTTGAACTCCTGGCGGTAACGATGGCTGCAGAATTATTAGCAGTTACTATCGTCTGGTTTTGTATTTTGGAAATTGAGGTCAAATTAGCAAAACAAAGATAAATACATATTTTGTTCTAATGCTCCCTTCCTTCCACCCCCACCGCCATGTGGAGCAAATGGTCTGATGTGCTTTCTTTCAGAAGACAGCAAATGCTTTGTTTCCTTAAAATATCATCCCACATCCGTGATCAGTGGAACAAAACAGTAATGATCTTTCCATCACTGTAAGAGTAACCTAGGTATCCAGTAGCATCCATATGTATCTATTAGATATTAGGTATTAGATTATATATTATAATATATATATGTATATATAATATAATATATAATTAGGTATTAGATTTCTGTGAAAAGGTTGGAATGTTTATTTATTTCCTTGTCTGCTTTTTCCCCCCACATTGGAAAAAGTGCTTTCTAGAATCCTAACTGGAAACTGCATATCTGGTAGATCTTGTCAGCCAATAACTTCCAATCAGTTTCAAGTCTGAAATCTGGGTTAGAGGCCAGTGACAGAACAGAAATCATTATGAAATAAATTAGCAAAATCTCCAGTGTAAAACCAAATGCTACATTCCAATCCCTAAATGTGCTGTTAATCAGGAAGCAGGAGGAGCAAAGGCAATCATTTCTGGAGATATTTTTGTCTTTAATGATAGCAAAAAATAACCTCGTGCTACTAGTAAAACAGCTGGTTTTCTGTCTGCTTAATATTTAAGACTAATAACTCACACTTCCAGAGATTAAAAGAAGAAACACTACTTCCCTGCAAATGAACATTTATAGCACACAGAAGAGGCAGCTGGCACGGAGGCCCTAGTCATTTATTTAATATTAGGCACTCGATCCTGTATGCCATGTATGCCTGCCTGGAAGCAGCAGGAACAAGCCCTAGATTGGGCATGTTTTTTTTTAAAAAAAAAAAACTTGTTTGTTTTTATCGGTGTAGCTAGATGTCTTACATAAGTAAATTGTCTTTGTTTTTCAGCTTGTCCAGGAGTTCAATACCCAGGTGGCTCTATACCGGGAGCTGGTAATTTCCATTGGGGATGTCTCAGTCACCTGTCCATCTCTGCATGCAGAAATGAATAAAACTCGAACCCGAGGATGTGAGATGGCCTATTCGGCTCATCAGAAACTAGCAGCAATTTCTGGGTAGGGGTCTACTTATATTTAATTAAATCTATACTCATATACATGTCTTTGCTAAATATTACTTTGAGGAAACACTCAGCAAAAGCATTAACTTGTTTTTCTGTTTTAGTCATAGAGATGTCTGACTGCAAATTGTACAGAATGCTCATGTCCTTATAGTACAATTTTGGGTCAAATCCTGGTCCCCTTATAAAGATGGTATCTTATGGATTTCACTGGATGCTTTTATTCAAGGTGAACAGGATTTTACTCTGTATCACTAGACAACTTAAAAAGATTAAGGGAGAAGATTTGCCTTTCAAGGCTGAAATAGCAATAGCTTCCTTCCCAGTTCTTCATTGAGTATATCTAATTGAACAGCTAGAGACAACTAAATCAGCCCAACTAGAAACTTAGCCAAACTTGAGGAAAAAATAATTACATGAAAATTATGTAATAGGAGAAAGTCTAATTACTTAAGTTTTTTTCACAGTATGGCGAGTGGGGCATTTATATTAACACATGCACCTCCCAAGTCTTGTCTCACTGATCACGCTTTGTCAGAGCTTTGTGCACCTGCCTTATCCAACATAAACCATTGTGCACCACTGGAAAATCTTTCTTTTTGGCATCTCTTTCTAATCCCCATTGAAGTTCTTTAATCCGTTTAACATATATGAGAAATCTGTCAGAGGTTTAGTATATAGGGGAAGACCACACTAACAAACTAAATAGAAGAAAACATTGGTCGGTCATTTCAGTAGAACTGTGATGTTTTCAGATGTGGTTTTGTTGGTATTTCAAGCTCAGATTTGTTCTTCAAACAAAATAAATGCTTTTAAGTCTGTGAAAATTAAAAAAAAAATACAGTTCATTGTAACCAGTATACAGTTCCTCAACACTGTAGCACTGAAAATGTGAAAACAAACAAGCAGTAGTGAAATTTATTGTGTATACTTTCAGACTCAAAAGTGATGCAAAAAAGTAATACAAACAAAACAAATACATCTGAATAACAGAATGCTGATTTTTTTTTGTCTTTTTTTTCTTTCATAAAGAAAACCATAGATACAAGCTCATTTAGAAATAGAGAGTTCTTTTAAGTAATAATTTCACATCTGGGAGTCTGTCATGTACACAAAGATGTCCTGAAGGTTGTGCAGTTGCTGCGAGATTGACATTTATCTAATCTAAAACTGTTTTAAGTAACTGTGATAATAATATGATAACCGTAACAACCGGTAGGTGTTAGAAACCCTCTGGAAATTACTTGTTTGGTTTGACAGACATTTTACAAGATGTGCTTCACATCCTTACCCTTCTACAGCTGGGGAAAGCCGTATGAGCCACCTTAACTTATTTGGTGTATTATCTGTGAGGAAAGATGGGAGATGAAGGTGCAGCGGGGGTTCGGTGTAGAAAAAAAAACAGAAGGAGAAGAGTAGTGAATAGATTTAGAGGTTCAATCTTTAATTCAGCAGGAAGAGTGATGTAGTACATATGGCATAGGATCTGGAATGGGAACCTGATTTGGTAGGAAGAAAAACTAGGAGGAAGGAAAATATTTAGGGGCAGAAATGTATTAAATCATCCCCAGTATTAAACATGTAGTCAGGAGGGTAGTGTATTGCTCAGAAAACACTGATAGCCAGCAGATGAGACAAAGGCTCTTTTAGTTTGCTGCTTTAGTTTAAAATGTGCAGCACTGCACTGTGCAAACTTCTAGGTAACACAACCAATTCCATCTTCAAAAGCTTGGTAAAGATAGCCATCCATGCCTATTGCTTTCCTAGCCAGAGATAATAATAACAATTAGCTAATTATGTTACTAGACTATAAAATTATATTACATAACAGCATCCAATTAGTTAAGCTCATCAATAATATTCAGTTAGTCTGTAAGTGACCTGAGCTGTTGCAGGGCACTCTGAGTTTCTTACAAGAAGTTGGCATCACTGTATCAGACAACATTAAGTTCATTAATCTCATTTGTGCTCCTTGGAAAATTAGCAGACAGCTTCATTTTGTGCTTCCTTTTTGAATACATTAGGGTTTGAGACTCTTAAATGTGCTCCTGGTTGAGGCAGCTAGAAGAGGTACCTATTTCCCTTCTTAGCTCACCTGTTCTGCCAGACTAGGGAAGGTAACAAAGAGGAAAGGTGCAAAGACTCAGAAGGAAAGAAACAGCAACAGACCCACTAGCACTGATAAAGGCAGCTCTGGAAGAAAATTTGGAGGTTGTGGGAAGGGAAAGAAATGCTGAGGTGGAGATAATACATTAGGAACTGATGGGAGAGAAGTCATGAAGAAGAAAAGCTTTGGTCATGGGAACATCAGTTCTGGAATATTAAAGGGACATCAAATCAGGACAGAGGTGTAATATGAACAAGAAAAGACTCGAGATGTAGCTATGGCAAAAGTACACTCTTTTGCTACAACAAGGAACATCACCTAGGGAAATGGAGGGATTCAAAGCCACACTTAAATTTAAAAAACTGGGAGAAAGGAAAGAAAAGGAGATGATGAGAAAGATAATGAAGTAGTGAGGAAACATAAAACCTTAAGAGACTGGACTGGATTAGATCGTTATCACTGCATCTAGCCCAAATCTGACAGCAGCCAGTAGCAGAGAGTTAGTAAAAAAATAAAAAAAAAAAAAAAACACACAAAAAGCAGGCTGTACATAGAACGATGCCTTCCCTATTATATTTGCCACGTCCCAGCAATCAGTAGGTTCGGAGCTTCCTGAGTCAAAGGCTACATCTGAACAACGAGTGCCTGACAAATGTAAGCTCTCACAGAAGATTTCAGGATTTGTCTAAATATGAGGGACTTCTACTTAGAAAATGCTGAGGACGAGTAATGACATCCGTGCGCTGTGGTGTGTTTAAAAACTTTACAAATCAGATTAAAATAAAAAAGAGATTAAGCTTATTGAGAAGGGAAACTTCAAATTCAATCTCTAACTTAATAGGGCCTCACAGCTATTACATCCTCTTCTTAGCTTGCTCTGTTACATATTTTTCTTCTAGAGAGAGGTGAATTTTTCTCAAAGAGCAGAGGCATGCCTGAGTTTACAAACACTATCATGGCTTTCAGGGAACAAAGATTAGAAATAAAAATATTTTAAATTGAAATATTCTTGTTCTAGCTAATGATCTTTTAGGAATGAAAGTCAGAGTAAGTTGTTCTTTCAGTGTTGGTATCTCAGGACTCCAGGTCAATTCCTGCTCACCATATTCATAATTCATACCAAAAATTCATATTGATTTTTAATGAGGCTGTCTTCTGAGGAAAGTGAGCACACTCTGGTCCTTTCATTACACTTTCTACTGTATTAATATAATATAAATTAAATATCTCAACTGAATTACATTGTGCACCTTGTAGTATCAGAAGTTACATCCAAACCTGGAGAAGGTAAAGCAGCGAGAAAATGGATCAGCGTTTTTTTTCTAAGGGAGACTAAAAGAGTCTAACTAAAAGAGAGGGAAAATACTTGGAACAAGAGGAAAAAGGAAAAAAAAATGCAAACCTGTATTTTGGAATCTGTTTTGGGGGATGATAAAGACTGGTAATATTTTAGATCAGAAGTTACCAAATAGAGAGCCAGCTTTATAGGTGAGGTACACTATGTTTGGGATGTAAACAGAAAGATAACTCAGAACTGTATTTTAAGATACAGGTCTGGACAACAGTGTGCACACTTTTTTAAATGTCCCTTTCATGTTCTCAAGCACTTGGTATGCTTACATAATGCAAGTATTTCTGTGCGCACTTGGCACACTGGAACCAGAAGTGGCCGTGTCTCTGCGGTGGTCTGATATTTATGTTGACAGTGGCTTTTCCTTGCATGAAATGAAACTGTGTGAGGAGCCCGGGGGCACAAAGCAATGTTTGCATGTGTGAACATAACTTTGAAAGCGATTGTCCTCTGCTGTTTCGACTGGTGTTGGAAACTTCTGAATCTAGGAAGGAATAACGCCATACACCAGTAGAGGCTAGGGGCCAGCCACCTGGAATGCAGCTTTCCAGAAAAGGACCTGGAGGTTCTGGTGAACATGAGCCAGCAACGTGCCCTTGCAGCAAACAGAGCCAACAGCCTCCTGTGCTACATTAGGAAGTGTCACCAGCAGGTCACGGAAGGTGATCCTTCCCCTTTGTTCAGCACTGGTGAGGCCATATCTGGAGTACCGTGTCCAGTTCTGGGCTCCCTAGTAGAAAAGAGAAAGGGATATACCGGAGCGGGTCTAGTCAATGGCGATGAAGGTGCTAAAGAGCACACAGCATACAAGGAGAGGCTGAGAGAGCTGGGATTGCTTCACTTGAAGAGAGAAGGCTTAGAACGGGGATTTTATCAATGTGTATAAATACCTGATGCGAGAGTGTAAAGAAGACACAGTGAGACTCTTCTCGGTGGTATCCAGTGATAGAAAAGCAGGCAGGGGGCACATAGTAAAATACAGGAAATTTGATTTAAACATTTTTTAAAATCCTTTTTAATGTGAGGTTGGTAGAAAGTTGGAACTGGTGCCTAGAGAGGTTGTGGAGTCTCCATCCTCGGAGATACTCAGAACTGTCCTGGACATGATCCTTAGTGACCTGCTCTAGTTAACACTGATTTCAGCAGGGGAGTGGATCAGGGAGAGGATCACCTCTAGATGTCCCTTCCAGCCCGTGGTAAAAGTTGCAGCAAATCTGCTCCTCAGGAAAATTCCAACATGAAGTTTCATTATTTTACATCGGGATGCATCTATTACTTTTATAATATAGCTGTTGCATGTAACTTCCCCTGAGTTCAAGAAAAGTTGAGGAAGTAGACCTAAAAATCACATTCTGGTTGCATTCCAGTCTTTATTGCAGTGCATAGAAATGCTGCCATAGTGTTGCTTTAGTAGCTTTAGTTCATTTCTGCTTTTGTTTTCTGTTGCAGTCTGCACTAGATTTCCAATGTTTTCATTAAGCAATAGAGTGTAGTTTCTCAGACCTAAGTAATGTTAGATTGGTTCCTAAGGCTGCGTTCAAACATTTTGTTGACACCCAGTTGTGGCCAAATTTTTATTAAAATGCCTGAATTTTCCCCAAATAATGACACTTTAAAATGAGTATCTACTTACTAAAGCACATAAGCAAACAAAAAAAAAAAAACGCTCCAAAATATTTTACAAATTAAGAGAAAAAGAGACCAGGCTTGTGACTTAATGAGAGCTGTTAGAATCCGTGTTAACTGTTTAACTTAAGATGTTAAATAAAGCACTGCTGACAGGCACTATAGCTCAGCAGAAGCTGAATGTAGCAACACTCAGCTCAACAGGGAAGAATTTTTATAATCATGAATCAAAACCAAGGTAATGTTAGCAGACAGAGCAACAAACTAGAGATATCCCCAAGGTAGATATCAATTGTGCAGCCTGTGTGGAGTGGCTGTCTTCGCAATCACTGCCATTGTACTCCCTCTCTAACCACATGTGCCAGAGGTTAACGCTGATCCCTGGAGATCTGAATTACAGGCACTGCCCCTGTGTCCTACCTCAGTTAAAGTTAGTGTTTTAACAGCCAGATGAAAAGTCAAGAATAAGCTAAACGCTTCACAGAGGTTGCACCGTGATAACTAGAATATGACCTATTGAGAGTATAATTAAATAGTAAAAATAATGTGATGACATGTAAGAAAACAAAGAATCATGGTAATGTTCAGGAAGTAAGCTCAGATACAGAGATACCACGACCTTCTCTTTATGGACAAACTAGTGCACAGTAAGTATACAATAGCTTTCCCCTCTCTCAAGAGGATAAGACTCACATATGTTGCTCTCACAAGGTTCAAAATGTCTTTAATTATACAACAAGCTCTGTGTACCTAAAATGGTGGAAAAGTGGCATTGAAAAGCTATGGCAATTTTCTATGGAACAGAGTCAAGATGGGTTCTGTTGTTGAGAATAAAATCTGTTTAACTCAATTTAAGTTGAAAGAAGAAAAAGAAATAATTTAAGTTGGATGTCTTGAGTTCTAATAGGCAAGTTTAGAAAGCAAATAATGGAGGACAAAACAAGGTTACTTACTAAAACTAGAGTTCTCAAAATAGCTAACCTCCACGGACTCACTTTTCCTTTGTATCTTTGTCTTTGGAACTGTGCTCTTATAGGCAGTTGGCCCTTAAAGATACAAGGTATTAATATCTCCTTTTAGAGATCTATCTTTCATAACTGGGTGCCAGGTTTGGTAAAGGGCAGATGTACCTAAAATTGTATTTAGCATTTACTTCTCAGTGTGCAAAACAGCAATTCTGGAAAGCCTGAAAGTTCTACATCTGTGGTAACACAATGTAACGTAATTTTGACGAAGTGGAAGAGCTTAGCGCCTTGCTTAAGGGCAAAGCTAATCAGCAGGCAGAACTGGGGCATTCTTCCTTGTCCAAGCTCTGACAAGTTTGATCCCATAGGCACCATCAGAGCATCCTCAGAGCCTAGCATACACTGACAATTTTGGGCTCCTCACAGAACACAGGGGCACCTGACACTTTCTTTTAAACCAAAGCCAAAGGCGAGTCAATTTAATTTTTACAGCACTTGTGCCTACCTCATAGAAAAATGCCCAGACTTCCAGGCTACAGTCAGGGGGAAGTGGGAGATGAAAGCAGGACAGGCACCATCTTTGTCAGCCACTTATTTGCCCCTTCCTTCCATCTCACACTCAACCAGCACATTCACAGCAGCTCCCTGGGCAGCATTGCCACTTCCAAGACACTCGAGGACCGCACACGCTGGTAAGCTAGACACGTAAGCCTGCCTCTTGTGGGAAGGGTCCTCTAACAGAAGAGAAGCTGTGTCCAGCCCAGCAGCCAGACACTCTGCCCCGTGTTCAAGGATCACTGCAGACAGGCAGGAATAGAGCACTGTAGCTTTTCCTCTGTGGCATGACCTGAAACTGAGAGGTAACTGCAGGGAAGGATGGGGCACGTTGCCATCACCTGGCCCAGGTGGCAGAGTATGGTGCACCAGGGAGCAGTATGGTGCAGAGGCCTGCACTCTGCTTCTGTTTCGAGCAGTGCCAGAGGGAGTAGACACTGAAAACTCTTTAAGGAAATTCCTTGGTAGTAAGGAGAATTTGTATTCTAGTCCTTACTCCTATGATTTTTCTGTGTTTTGGGCAGATAAAACACAGAAGGATACAGGGGAGCAGAGATGGTGAATTCATATGAGTGCTGTTCTTTAGCATTCTGATTTTTAGCCTGCTGAACTATAAATTCACCTACACAGAACCTTGGTCTAGGGCTGGAATAGGCTGCAGGCTTAGGGTGGTTTGGCATGACTTCTGCATACAGCACTCCGTTCCAGGTCCCAGACTCCATCCTACTCCATCCTAAGAGGATGCCAAAAAGTAAGATGCTGCCATCTTTTAAGTCCCCCACTAGCACACACTTCTATACTGTGCACATGCAGCACTACACCACAGCTGGGTTGCAGGGGGGGAGTTGTTTCTCTAAAGCTAACTCAGGAATTGTGGACTATTCCAGCTGTAGATAAGCCTATGCAACTGTAGCAATTGTTGAAATAGCCACTCTGTTTTATGCTCCCCTTTCTAGCTATACAAACCTTTGATATCACAAAACTGAAGTGAGGGAAAACAATATATTGCAAGCATTCTCTAACTTCATGCTCTTCTCTTGCCCCATTTTGTCCTTCCTTCTGAACACCTAGTATCACTGTTGGACATAAAAGCTTTTCAGACTTCTTCTATGAAAGCAATTTTCTTAGGGAGTAATCAGCAAGAGGATCCAGCTGTTAGGTACATCTATAGAAGCAGGAAATATAAGGATTTTGAAATGCTTACAAAACTGTGGTGATTTGTTTGACAGTTGCTGTTACCTTAGCTTCACTACAGATTTTCTCATACCTTCTTCTCCCTTGTTACCATGCCTTTTCTTCAGCGGTTCTCTGTTTCTTGCTTTTTTTCTCCATCACCCACCTCCTAACAGTAATGAAATTAATGTCACTTCTGCTGCTGTCACAGTAACTCTATATGGAAACTTCAGGAGAGACACAATATATACTTTTTACAATGACAAGCTCACAGGAATCCATTTACCTTTTGTTCTTTGGCATTACTGTAATAAACATGACTGAAAAGAATAATGAATGTTTTGAACTTTTTTTTTTCTTAAGTTTTGGGGAAAGTCTTGAAAATCTTTGATTCAAACTCTGCTAGATCCTTTAGGTTAATCATGTATTATGTAGGTGTAGCAGTGTTTATTTTCTCTGAAACATACTGTGTATGTTATTTAATGCTTCTACTTCATCTTTCAGTCTTTCAAGAGAAGGCATAATATTAAAATATTTTATTTTATTATTGTTATAGTTTCTTAATTAAAACATGTGAAGATTGCATTTTTATCATGTAATTTTCCTAAATTATTTCCTTAAAATCTGATTTTAAGTTAACAGTTTGCTAGAATATTAAGCCCTAACACTTAACAGCACATAGCAGCTCATGTATGTATCTTGACACATCACAAGTGGAATTAGTCAATAAACTCTTCCTGAGCAAAAACTTGAATGATACCAGCTTAAATCTGTAACAGTGCTTGAAAGGGGGATTTAGAACTAAATTTTAAAAGGTATTGAAAGATTAAAAGTGCAAATAAATATGAAGCTTTCATATCATGCTAATGACCCTAAGACCACAAAAATTAGGGGCACTAAAGTAGCCTGCCATCAGGCTACCATTTGAACTCATTAATTAAATAATTTGATATTTTGAACCCATTAATCCAAGATCAACCATAAATAAATGCTTCCTTTCAGTATGTGAGAGAGAAAAATTCTTTCTTGGCAAAATTTCACAAAAAAAACATCTGTTGAAAAATGTATACGGAAGCTTCATGCCTAGCTTCACAGATGTGATTGAAAGTTGTGTTTGGACTGGTAAAGAACCGTCCCCCTAACCAAAACAGCCAAGATGAGCGCCTTTATGTTCCATTTAGGTCCACTGCTTTGTGATCTGTCTCACCAGAATATTTCAGTAATTTTCTTCTCTAGATCTCTACTGAAGCACAGCTGTGGCCAAAGCTGAGAATTTAGTCATGGGTTTTAAGTGCTTCTTTCCTGATCATTTTCTTAAACACCGTTTTTGTTAAAAACCACCCCACATTGCTGCAATGTTTAGTGTTAGGCACTCTGCTTACCTTGCTTCTGTATTAGCTTTGATTACATTGTTTTCCCAAAATTATTTCTGATTCTCACCGAAGTTCTTATAAATCCAGACTATTTTAGTGGGATGTTCATATATCTTCAAGGAAGTGAGAACATGGGACTTTAATGTGAGCTCTTAGAATTCCATGTATTCTGGTGGGCTTTCTTTGCTTCCTGTTTCTTAATTCCTTTTTAAGCTTTGTATTGAAGTTTTCCAGCTAACTCAATTATTTTTGCTAATTCTCAGTATTCCTCTAGATTCTGAAACATTCTTCTCTGATTAGAAAAAAACAATTTTTTTTCTGTGTCCCTCATTGAAATCAGCTAACACAGTTGCTAAGTTAATTGCGCAGCCCAGGCAATTAAATGTATGTCCTCACTATTCATGTTCTGTCATGTGCCTTCAAGTGCTAGACTTCTTGCAGAGTCTTCTAAAAAAGACTTCCTATTTATCATGACTTCTTTGGTGCATGGAGATTTTCTCTAGTAAGATGTCAGGTACCAAACGATAAAGGATAATCGATCTTAACAGCATCATTAGCAAGATCAGTATCCAACCAACCAAGGGAGATCTCAGATCTGTCAGGCTTACATAGGGAAAATTCTAACCAAATATGAATTCATTATAAGGTGTGTAAAATCTGTTCTAGTTTTTCTAATTACTTTCTAGTTCTGTTTCTTAATAATTAAATATTTGAAACCATTATCAAGGCATTGAGGTCTCAGCTGAACAAAGCATTCAATTAGCTATTCCTTAATCAGAAATCATTCCAGTACTGTCAATTAAATGATGTGTAGATTCATGTTTTAAAATCAAACATATACTGAAGTGCTGGCTATTATTGCATATTAATTCCTCTGCTGAATACACTTGCAGATCCGCATTTAGATTTTCTACATCATTTTTAATTATAAGAGAAATAATATACTCAGTTATTTGTAAATGAACAATTAAATCTGTGTAGTTCTTCCTTTTCTCTCTTTTGTTCTATTTTTTACCTTGTTAGTCTTATCTTCTTTATGAATACTTTCTGGATGAACAGCATTTTCTGCCAGTGGATTTGGCATAAGAATTCAAATGCTGTCATATTATACTAAATGATGTACTCAAAGTTTTTGAAGAAACTGCATTCCCCCAGCACAAAACAAATTTGCATTTATTTGATGAGCACAGAAAAGCTGATGCTTTGTATCTCTATTATGGCAAGAGAGATTGTTGCAAATGAACCATCGGTAACTTTGTCAGCATAGGAAATAGTTAAATGGCAAAATACTAAAAAGTGCAGTGTTTATACAGCAACCTCCAATTACTTCCACAAGTTCTGGAGCTGTTCTTGTGGTGAAGCACAACCATCCACTCATATGCGTTTAACTCCTTCCTCCCCTACTACCTACCCCCCCACACTGATTCCCCAGCCCCCAAAAAAGCAGTCCCTTCATGCATGTTGAACACCAAGACCCCAAAATCAGGAATGTGTTTCAAAGTCTGTGCATTTAATTTAGCTGCAGACCTACCCAAAATAGTGTACATATGACCTTGCTATTCTTTATACATATTCAGGAAGTGGAAATTACTAGTATGTCTGTGGGACAATTAATGCAGAATACTGGATGCCCAAGGAAGACTTTGCGGAGGCATCCTTGCTCACCAGGTGGAAATAGGCATTTCAGTGAGGAAAAAAAGTAATGCCAATTCACAAAGTCAAGTGGAGACTACAGCAGGATTGAAAAATTCAAAGTGAAAAAATGCAAAGTTCCTTATGCTAAAATACTGCTTCCTGAACACATTTTATCAACAGATGGTTTTAAAAATTTCTTTATTCCAGTATGAATTTAAACATTTCAGGAAGCTAATCTATTTCTTTTTCCTTTTTTTTTTTTTTTTTTGACACTTTCAAGTTTTCTCAGTCTCTCAGCTGTGATTTTTAGCTTAACTACTCATACAGATTGGATCTGTGAAATAGATGAGGCTGTGTAAGATACTTCTATTATACCACAATTTCTTTTTCACATGGAAGACATTTATGTAGAAGTATTCAGATATCTGTTTATAAAAAGACTAAAAAAAAAAAATACTCTAGGGTATAAGGATGACCTGTTCAGAGCACTCCTAGAAGCATGTGATGAATCCCAAATATTACCTTATTCTGAGCAACATAGTAGTAATCTGCTTCATGGACTGTTTTCCCTCCAGTTTACACTGCTTCCAGTGTAGCAGTTACATTGTTTGATTACAAGAAAAATAAATAAATAAATAAAGGATAAAGGTTTAATGAGAATGTATGGATTTTTTCCAGTAGCTTTTAATGCAGTATTGTTCTTATCTAAACCCCAGTGGAGCTAACAGAACACCTCATTTGCTCCTTGGTTTCAATAGTCCTTAGACCAAAGGCATCTTTTTTTTTCTTTTTCTTTCTTTTTTTTTTTTTTTTTTTTTTTTTGTGAGGAACTGCAAATACATTGATCCTTACTGCTTCTCATTTTACCCTCTCTTCACATCTTTGTTTTTCTCCTTTTGACATATGGAAATACAGAGATTTGGGTTACAAACAGGTAACAGGTGTCCAGACCACACAAATGCATTATGGAATGCCCTTTGGAAAAATCTTTTTAAAATTTATATTCAAAGTAGGTACTAGGGACAGAAAAAAGGGAAAACAGAGGTGTCATGAATCAAAGCAGTCATCTGGTTTAGTGGCCTGTGCATGGTCAACAGCAGATGGCATCACTTGCCTGCAGCAGAGTTCCTTCTAAATCCCATATGTTAGTAGTTTGTTATGACCTAGATCTTACAGCACCAAATACTTGAAGCATTTTGTTCATTTTCAAGCCTTTCTGGGAAATCTGACCCATCTGGAAAAACGTGATCTGTGTTCACATCAGTCAGAACAAATTTCATAGATCATCCAACAAGCGATACTTGTTTTGATCAGTTTCAAAGATTCAAACCTATTAACCAAAGATACTAGACAGGAGTGTAGGTGTGAGTTCTTAACATTTAAGTTTTGCATACTTTTGAAATATAGAGTTTAGAAATCACTTATTAATGAAAAGTAAGCAGTTAAGGGACATTTTAAAGAACTTGGAAGCTTAAAATCAAATGGGAAGTCCATAGACAGCGTGAGTTTCAGCTGTCTAGGCAAGTTATGAGAATCAGGATGGAGGCAGACTGTATTTGAGCCTGTTGGCTGGCACAGACCTGTCTGTGCTCTCACTACTAGTTTATCAAAGAAACTCATTTGAAAATAACTTGCAGATACATGCTGACAAAGCAGGGTGCTAAATAGGAATTTCTTCAGGAAACTGAAAAAAGGTTGCATTCAACTAATCTGAATGCCTCCATCTTGGTTATCACAGATGTTTTCTGGAAGGTCTGTGCCATGGGTTGAGTTTATCTATTATTTAGTAATGTCTGTCATTTAATCTGAGGTGGTGAGGCATTGAGTCAGATTGTTGGTCCAGATCAGGATAGAGTGAGGCATGGCCGATTTGAGAGCTTACCCAAAGATTGCTTTCATCCAACTTGACTCTGCCTCTTCTTAATGAGGAGCCTGATAGTATGCAGCAAGAAAGACCCTATTCAGCTCATCTTTGATTAGTGCAGAGTCTTATGGATTTCCCTAATGTGAAGGCAAAGGACAACAAACTGAAGAAAAGAATGATGTAAAGGAGGCTTAGAGTTAGTTTCTATAAAGGTATGGTGGTCATGTCCTGCATTTATTTTTTGAAAATCTGCCCGTAACTCAGAAGCATAATTAAAGATGCCTGTGCAATTTCACTTGGAATTCTGAGTGCTTAAAATTACCTTGTCAGGGATTTTAATGTGTTTTTTTAATTATTTTTTTATTTTTTTATTTCATGAAAAACATGATAATAAAGTACTATTTGGCTGGATATTATTGTATCATGCATTTTAGGAGGGCTGTATTAAAGACTCTCTCTTATGCCATTTAGGAACTCTGGGTAACTTTATCCTTCTAGGAAGGATGGGGATTAGGACCATAGGTAGGTAAATGGGATTGCTCTCAGGCAGGAACCTTGGAACATAAGGTCAAGGGGTAACTTCCTTTAGGACAATTGTGACAAAGGGAACAGCTGTTCCAGGAATTCCAGAAACAGCGATTCCAGTCTTGCCCCAGGAATAAATTAACTGTCTCCAGAATACCCACTCTGGTTTAACTGGCAAGGTAGGTCAGCCTCGGCCAACAGCCAAACTCCCCCTCAGCTGCTCGTTCACTCCCCTCTCGGTGGGAGGTGGGGAGAAAATAGGAAGTACAGGAATGAGAAAGCTCATAGGTCAGGATAAAGGCAGGAGGATTGTTCATCAATTACTGTTGCAGGCAAAACAAATCCAACTTGAAGAAGATGAAAAAAGGAAAGAAAAAAAAGGGAAGGGAAGGGAAG
>VXAA01007438.1:90297-151167 GCA_013399115.1 Anseranas semipalmata | reverse complement strand
AGAAAAGAAAAGAAAAGAAAAGAAAAGAAAAGAGAAAAGAGAAGAAGGGGAGGGGGAGGGGAGGGGAGGAGAAGAGAAGAGAAGAGAAAAGAAAAGAAAAGAAAGAAGAAAAGAGAGAGAAACAACAACAACAACAACAACAACAACAACAACAACAACAACAACAACAACAACAACAACAACAACAACAACAACAACAACAACAACAACAACAACAACAACAACAACAACAACAACAACAACAACAACAACAACAACAACAACAACAACAACAACAACAACAACAACAACAACAACAACAACAACAACAACAACAACAACAACAACAACAACAACAACAACAACAACAACAACAACAAAAACCATTAAAACAGAACCATTTCTCCCCACTTTCCCATGTTCAGTTTCACTCCTTCATTCCAGACTCCTCTACCCATCTGAGCAGCACATGGCAGAGGATGAGGGTTGAGGGATTATGATCAGTCCATAACAGTCCTTTCTCTGCTGCTCCTTCCTCTTCCCACTTTTCCTTTGCTCCAGCATGGGCTCCTCCATGGGCTTCAGTCCTGTTAGAAAAATCTGTGCCAGCATGGGCTCTCCACAGGTGGCAGCTCCTTCAGAAATAACCATCTGCTATGGCATGGAGTCCTCCGTGGACTGCAGGGAACATCCGCTCTGGTGTGGTCCTCTCCACAGGCTGCAGGGAATATCTGTTCTGCCATGGAGAACTTCCTCCTACTACTTTCTCTGACCTTGATGTTCCCTGTCTTGTTTCTCACTCTTTTTCTTCCCTCCTCTCTCTGTGGTGTATTCTGCCCCATTTTAAGCAAGTTTTCAATGAGGAGCTGCATACTTGGCTGATAGGCTCGGCAGTGTCCTGCAGGGAGACCATTGTGGAGCTGGCTGGGACTGGCTGTGTAGCCCCTTACCATCTCCTGCATAGGCCAACCTGCAACCCCCATGGCTACCAAAACCTCCATCCAGCTAGTCTTATCTAAGGATACAGGGGATTGGGTTTGAATAAAATTTCCTCTATTAGTGCTGTTTTACTTAAGTTCAAGAAGTTCTATCAAGTGGTCATAATCACTTTGTCTGCTGGTGGAAAAGTTTGGGTAGTCCTGTGATAGTTTACTTCTCATCCACTCTTGTGTTTATTCAGCCAATAAAATTCACTTCTAAGGGAATAAATCTAGAAAATGCCAGTCTGTAATTCTTACAGTTTCAAAAAAGTTTTCTGAATAGCACCTGCAAAGTACATGCACAACTCTTCAAAAGTGTTTGATATTTACTTGTTCTCCTGATATCACAAAGTTAGGGGTGTGGAAGAATCACAGTATTAATGAGTAAATAATAAATTCATTTTGAAAGCAAGGTTACTGCATCTGTAGTAATTATCTCATATAGTGAGTTTCCAAAAGAATTTTAGAACTTCAAAAGAAAAAAAATGTACAAAACTTCAATAAAATATGTAATACTGAGTAATACTATATTTTTCCCTCAGGAGTATTCCTGAAAGAGGGGAGTGAGCCAGAAAAATAAATAAATAAATAGATAGATAGATAAGAGCAGCATATTCAAAATGACAATGATTTGCAAACCATACATGACCCCCGGTTTATAAGATAATGTCTAAGGAAGTCAGCAAGATTTTCTTGAACAGATAAAAAAAAGTATATTTCCTAGTGGTATCATTCCAGCTAAACTATTCTAGCTTGGAAATATCTAAACTGCTGTCAGTTCGGGAGTTAGAAATGTCTCTATGATATGAATCAATGCATAGTGTCTTTATTCTATTTGTGTTGTCATACACCCAGAATGACTCCCTCAGGCTTATCAGAGTAACTGGAGATTTACACTGGTCTAACTAACCAGAATCTGGTCACATATCTTCTTCTGTTACTGAGGGAGTGTTCAAGAGTGTAACTGCTTCAAAACAACTATTTAATAAAAACAACATAGCAGCCATTTATACGTCTGCTAGAAAGAGATAGCCTTGTTCTTCCTCTGGTTGGACTGGGATGTTGTGCAGCAGTTGTATCACATTATTACGGTGCATTAGTAGAAAAAAAAACAACATATGATACTGACAATGGCAGCAATTTGCATGACATACAAGTATTTTAGAAGAAAAAAGTAACCCTAGCAGATGGGAGGAACACAAATAAGAACCTTTTCTCAAGATCTGTTCAGAAGAGAACATTGTAATTGGATGACTTTTCTGCTTACATGCAAAAGCATGGATGGTTAAGTGATGAAGAAATAGATGATGTATTTAAGATGTAAAAGCAGAGGCAGGTTTAGTAGGCTGTTGCACCTGAGCCATAATCAGAAGGACCTCTTGCTGCTTGTCCTCTGTATCTAAGGAGATTAAGCATATACCATCTGCAGTATTTGTCTCATTTTTCATTCTAGCAGAACTCCTTAATCTGTGAGGGTGGTCTTGCAGCATTTTATGCAGTTCCTATATATTTCTAAGCTGCAGTGTCTCTTCTACCAAATTAAAAGACACTCTATACAGCAATGTTTGTGGTCAGTGATGTTGCATAGCTTATTTTCCATACCATATTATTATGGGAAGTACATCCTCTTACAGTATGCCCACATACAGTAAGGGGCCTAAAGCAGAATTTGATTAATTAGTTTTCACTTTTAATTTGCCAGAAATTTGCCAGCATGTAATTTGTCAACACAATGTTTTTACCAAGAAAGTATATAAAACCCTTTAGATAACTTAGACATTCTTTTAACTACAGATAATATATCAGCATGTATTTTTATTTGTTGTTGATAGTCAAGTACTGTTCTGTTGTAAATGTTTGACTGAAGTTTTTAAATTCAGTTTTTAAATTCAGATTTAGACCAGAAACTTTGTTCAGTTTTAGCACTCCTAAATTTCACTAATTTCAATGGAACTATAAATGCTGGACACTGGTGACAATTCAGGAAGATCTGAAGGTGTTTTCCTATTCTAACCAACATTTTGGCAGTATAATAAAATCTTCTGTTAAACATTTTGGAAAAAAAAATCAGATTTTTCTTTGGAGTTGAAGATAATACTTATTTTTGCTCTTCACCTTTTCATATTAAGGAGGGACATTTTAAACATCTATTCTTGTATCTTAAAATGATTATTCAAAGTGATGCATCCACCTTTCTTATACCAGGTAGAAAAGATAATAGTTGGTATAAGAGCTCCCTCTATAGGTTTTACTTTAAATACCAGCTTAGGAAAATACAAAAATTCCACCTTTTGTCCGTGCTTTGTAAACATGTTCAGTTGAGCAACTTTATCAGGTTTTAAAAATCAGGATTTTATAGGAAGAAAAATATCAATTTTGCTAGTGGTAAAAATATAAAAAAATATAATAATGCTATAGATTTATTTCAGTTGCATTTACTTTTTTTTTTTTTTTTGTAATTTTAATAATAAACTGCATAACAAGCTACTGGTGTATAAACAAACAAATCAGCATTTTCTGTTCTGTAACTACTTTTAATACTTGTAGATATCAGAGCTCTCAAACTGCAGAAGTGTGTCTCACACAGCAACAGGAATTTCTCATCAACTGAGTAGCATTCGTATCTTCAAATAAGGAGTTCTGCTCTATGGCATCCTGGTGATATTGCATCCATGTGATAACTACAGAAATTCCTGGTAAAGGAGGGGCAGTATATTAGAAAATATTTAATATACGGCTATCAGCATGATTTAGCAGAGGGAGAAAAAATAAGAAAATTAGAGACAAGTGATCTGCCAGTTTTTCTTAGACATCATTAGGTATTTCTAGGTCAAATAAGCAATCCTACAGACCTCATGAAGGGAATTGTGGTTTTCAGTAGTAATAAGTTAGCCATCTGGTTTTCTGTCATACAGAATTTTTATTATTAAAAAGAAAACAATCTATATGTATATATATATGTATTTGCTTGAAAGAACCTATTCTCTTAGTTCTGTTCGAAAATCAAAGCCTACAGTTTTCTAGTGAAGATCAGGCTGGAGTGAAGCCTGACACAGTTATTAAGCAATAAGCCAGCTTGTATGGGCCTATAAGCTTTACCCTACATGTAAAACACTTGCTTGAGCACATGTACACTTATCTCACCATTTCCCCTTCCTCAGGTATGGGAACACGTGCGTCTTGCAGCTTCACTGACAAGTCAACAGGCTTTCTCTGGGCAATAGAATCCCATAAGCCTATTTTTGGTTCCTCCCTACATGGGCCATCTATCGCATTCATCCTGTGATGGGCAGCATTGCTCCCCTCTGAGGGGAAGTAGCCCCAGGAAGCCACCACCTGTGTATGCAAATCCTGTAAATGTTATCAGTGCCTGTTTTTCTTACCTGAGTGGATAAAGAGAAGCAAATTTCTGTTCCACGATGGATGCAGGCAGTGAGCACAATTCCTATTCACGGTCTTGTGGCAGCTGTGTTCAGATGCCAGTGAGGAGGAACTGGTCGTTGGCTCATGGGCAGGAGCTCAGTGCTGTGCTAACTCTCGTATGGCCAGCAGCACTTAATGCTATTAAACAGCTCCACTGACAACACAATTTATCACAGTAGTTGTATGAGATCATATTATTGTGAGATTTCTTTTGAATATCTAAGTGGTCTTCATCAACAAATCAGCTGGACTAACTGAAAACTGAGGTAGCTGGTGTTGTGGGTAATAATACAATTTTGTACGAACTTATCTATGTAACTAAATACCAATTTGGTACGTAGCTATTTAATAATTAATCTGTAATTAGCATTCTGAAAGTTATGTCTATACCAGTCCCCAGTTCAACATTTCTGGTGACTTGACACTGAAGCATATAAATTCACTGAGAGAAGTGAATTTGATGACACTTTAAAAGGACATTTTAAGCTCACAACACAGAATTTACATCAGGGATTATAAAAGAAATCTTTACATGCATTGGCATCTGAGCATGTAGCTTTCAGGGATGAAAATGAAGCTTATATGCATACATAGGAGAAAATTGTTTGGCTGAAAATTAATGTTGTGCTGGTGGTCATTGCGGTTAAAGACTAATTAACTAGTTTGAGACCGTTAGTGAGGGTAGTGGCCTGGAAATAATTCTCATTGTATAAACGTTGGATAATTAAAAATATTTTTCTTGGATGTCACTACTGTTACTCTGGATTTGCAAATGAGAGAAGAATTCTGCCAACAGTCTAATTACAGATGCTCCATACTCTTGAAAAAAAAAACAAAAGGGGTCTGATAATGCATGTATCAGAGATGCCTCTAGTTCATATTCTCATGCTATTCAGAAATCTGAGTTTACAGGAAGAATATATTAGATTTAAAACAGCAAAAAAGTCAATTAAAATACCTATTACTGTTTTTCCCAATTACTGTTCCAGCTCATCTGTGAATAGAAAGCCACTGATAACTTCAGATTGGCTTATGTACCAATCTTCTTCTATATAATTGCTGGTTTCTTAGTCTGCACAATTAAAAATTCTGTCAGTAAGGCCAGAAAAGTTTTAAAGAAAGGCTTTTACCATTTTTGCTTCTCAGAAATTGAATAGCTGTATGAGAAACATACTGTTTTTTCATATCTGTGTGCAAACCCTCAATCTTTTTCCCAGTGAGAAGGGAAAGGAAGAAATAACTTCAAAATCATAAATATAGCTCCTATAATGACAATGACTCCTAAAAAATCAAATGATTTCTAATATTTGAAACAACACAGAGAAAAATAGGACAACAATCCAGTTTTATCTAAATCTTCTACAAGGGAATATTATCTTCTCATCATGTAAGTTTCCGTACTCCTGGTAGTGATAGTCTTAGGGTTGAAGAATCATTGTTTTCAGAAGAAATGGGTAGATCTAGCTTTAATCAGATAAGAGAGCAGAGTACATCTGTAGATCTGTGTCTCCCTGTGAGAAAGTACTCTTGTCGCTGAGCAGAAGGAGGTCATCGTTGCCATCTGTGGTGGCTTTATTTTGTGCATGT
Source organism: Anseranas semipalmata (assembly GCA_013399115.1). Classification (NCBI taxonomy): domain Eukaryota; kingdom Metazoa; phylum Chordata; class Aves; order Anseriformes; family Anseranatidae; genus Anseranas; species Anseranas semipalmata. The sequence goes on along the minus strand of VXAA01007438.1, from coordinate 145,198 downwards.
TCCACTTCACAAGGAACATTTATGGGGCAATGCCCTGCAGGTGGAATATGCAAATAAATGTCTAATTTGTCCATTACTAGTTGTATAACTGCTCGTCTTCAGAGGAAATCCTACTCAGAAAGAAAAGTTTAGGCGTCTAGAAAGCTCAAGCAGACACTCGAACATGCATGTGTGCATATTGGGACTTAAGGATTTAGGTATTAGATTATATAAGCAGTAATTTTGAAGAGCTAAATTTTAGATCCGGGTGTTGAATATGGCAAGTATTTGGAACTCTTTTTTGTAATCTCTTTGTTGGTAAGGATAGCTCAGAGGAAATTACTGTATTCCAATAATTCCAGATGATGAGGGAAAAAAAAAAACTGTATCTTAGCTCATCTAATGCAGTAATTCCATGCTGAACTGGCAAGCAGTGTTCAATGCACATGTAAGAATACAATTCATGCTAAAGGGTATAAAAAAATCTCATCTCCAGGTAAAATGTAGGACAAATCAGGATAGTAAAAGCATCCAAGAGGCCATTTATGATCTAAATATGTATTTTATGGTTCTTAAATTTAGTTATCAGAGAAATAAAAATAAGTATACATAACCCAAAGTTCAGAAAGTTAAAATACTATTCCAGTGGAAGAAAACATAGTGTGTTCTACTTTTGCAGTATTTGGCTAGTTGTTTGTTTGTGCTGTATTTGGTTAGATGAATTCTGCAAGGTTACATTTAATCCTGAGACTGCCTCATGCATCAAACATCAGAATCCTATTCTGCTCTAAGATTTGTCCAAATTTGTAGCAACTCTTTCACAGAAAATGCTGAAATCACTGGGAGCAGTATATGCAAAATGAAGGGCCAGATACTGGTCTTGAAAATGCTTGTGTTGTTCAGAAATAACATCCTTCTTCAGAAGAACTATTCCTGATTTATACTAAAACAAATTAAGTTTACGTCTGGACTATATGTGTTTTTTCTTCTGTGGTTAATACAATATGTTTACATTAAAAACTGTTCTTGCCATCTGCCAGTTTGAAAAGAAATGTCGTTAAACTTATGGTGGTTGTTCATGCAGAGAGAAAAGTCCATTTCTAATCAGCTAAGTGATCACTGATCATACAGGTGCAATTCTTATAGTATATAAGTTGCTTAAAATGAAAGAAACGGCAAACACAACTGCAGAGACTGTTAAGATTTAACTCTTGTTAAACCAGTATTAGACACTATGGATTACTCCAAGACAAAAAGTACTACAAAATATTGTAATATACATAATATAAGTTATAAGTGTCTGAGGAGTCTGCAATTAGGTACAATTTTTAGGAATTCTGTAGTTTATCTCAGAGTAATTTTGTGTGCATTTATGTGTGCTGTATTTCTGTGTCTTCTAATCATAATTTTCAGTTTCAGAATTAGCATTCTTTATTCTTTTAAACTACTGCTTATGCAGTCACTGAAAATATTTATGTTCATATCCTTTGAAAACAATGTGAGATTTGAACAAGGATCCTTTTCCAGCATGTGTTTTCATATGCAGTGAAGGACTTGACTCTGAATAAACAAAAAAAAAGTCTGTCGAGTCACTAATTTTTCAGGAAAAAATATTCAGGGACTTAAGACTATCAGATGTTTTCAGAGCTGGAATCACTGAGAATAGGAAGAAATATTATAACATCTGAAAAGATATCTTTAAGGTGGAATCCCTTCTTGTGCCCTAATAGCAGTTCTGTATTAACACTAAGATGCAGAAAATGCCATATCATGTATGGTACAGTTTTCAACAAATGCAGACTTCAGATTAAAAGTAGAAAATTAGATGAAAAGAAAATCATATATTATGGTCTAGACAAAGAAAATAAAGCTACTAGGTTGGGCAGGTTTATTATCATGTATATGGTCCTGAAGCAACACAGACCACAGCAACTACAATTTACACTTACCGTTTCCCGCCTTTTTGATGAGTTCTATTTTGTAATACATCAGCAGGTGGGACCAATCTTCCTTTGTCCCTTTTTACTAAGTCCAGCATGTTTTCTTTTCAATCCTCTATCTTTTCCAACCTTCTCTCTTTTTTTTTTTTTTTTTTTTTTTTCTGTTTTAGCTGCATTTTTTGCTTGCTTAAGCATTCTTAAACCAGTTTATTGCTTCTGTGATTCTTAACTGTTTTCATTGACATGTACAAACATCAGTAGTCTTCCATGATATGCTGTGGAAGTGCTAAGGTTGTTCTTTCCTTTTAGGAAGATTCTAGCCAGTTCTGTGAAACCTTCAGGGTCCCATTTGATTTCTGATGTCACTTGGAGGGACAGGAACCCTTGAGGACCTTGGAAAACCACACAGTTTCTCCCTCACTGGAGGTAGATTATGGCAAGTCCTTGCACCAAATATTCCTTTGAGATTGCTCCCTTCTTCTGACCACTGAGCTGTACGCACAGAAACAAACCAAGGTCTATCTTAGATTGGCCTTGTCTATTTTCTTACCCCAGAATATGTCTGAGCATCTTCTTCTTGGTGTCACTGAAATAAATGGTAGAAGGTACATCCTTTCTAGGCAACATATGGTCTCCTTTGTTAGAAATAATTGTGAATCTCAAATACAAGAATTAACATGTTTTAGTATGCAGTATTCATTTCAACTGAACTACAGTAAAATTGTATTTGCACAAACTGATAGAATTTTCCTTAAAACACAGTTTCTAAGCTTTCCGGACAAAAGAGCTGGACTTAATATTTTGACTGGACCCTGGATCTAGGAATAAGTAATGACCTCTTACCTTTGGTCAGAAAGAACCTATTTTACTAGTTCAAGTAGAAATTGTCTGCTATATGTCTTAAAGTCTTTGGCCTAGATTGGTGTTAAAAAATTATTTGGGAATAGCAGTCCAGTCTACTGCTGCTGCAAATAATTTGTCAGGTAAGTTGCTTTGGTTCCCATGAGGAAATCTGCAAGTCTAATTTTATCTCATATTCAGGAGGGTCCTTTGAAGTATCAGTTTAACCACAGGAAATTCAATCACTATAAAGAATGTTAGCAATCTTTTTATTGTGAAAGCATCATTTATTTTATTCATAGGCTAGAAATCTGAAAGCGTGCTGAGAAAATGTTTTTCATTTCTTGGTAGCAGTATTCAGAAATGCCATTAGGTTCAGGTTTTCTAGAAAAGCAAGTTTCTCTAATGGTTATAAAATCCAGTTTGAGGGTTGTCTTACCTTTTAACAGCACTGGATAGCAAACCAATAGCAAGAAGGTCTGGAGATGAAATGGCCAAAATCCTGACTCTTTGAACTTACCATTTGCTTCTCTATTGAAAGTACCGGTGGAAAGGGCATTGAAAACCTAATTCTCAGGTTATGACTGGGTAGATCACTTCTGTAATACTCACAGAAACAGTTGAGTTTAAAAAATAGTCTGTTTATGCCCATGCAGCATTCTCAGCCCACAAAAGTGACATTGAATGTCCAATTTTACAGCCATGTATGAGGATGAATCCCGAATCTGGGTGAATTATTTTCTTAGTGTCTGAATCAATTAACTGGATATGTAGGATTACTCTTGATTTCAATTTTTGTTTTCCAAATTGGTACTGCTGAAACACCCTGGAAAGATACCTTTGCTGAAAAAAATCTCTCACCTTCCATTCTCCTCACAGTGCAGTATCACATGACTGATATTTTACACACTGGGAAAAAAGGAAATTCAGGCAGAAAGTATAGAACCTAAAGACTACAACTGATTAGTTTCTGATTAGAGTGTCTTCAAAGTAGGGTTGATTATGCCTGATCCAGGGTTTGTAACCTGAACATGTGTCTGTGAAAGTGACCCTGCATCAGGACCAAAGATAACTGAAACTGGATGGCAAGAGGATCCCTCAATCTACCAGAAAACATTTCTTCAAAGCTTCTGAAAAGAAGGAGAAAGCTCAGTCACTTATTTATGCCTTTTGCAAAAATACACAGAGGAGAATATAAGGATCGTGCAATCTTAGCAAAGACAACCCAAGTTTAGCTGTTTTAAGCCTAGGGCTTTATAGAGCTAAAGAATTCACAGAATCATAGAATGGTTTGGTTTGGAAGGGACCTTAAAGATCATCTAGTTACAACTCCCCTGCTGTGGGCAGGGTTGCCGTCCACTAGATCAGCTTGCTCAAAAATTGTTTTTAAATACAGTTTGGGATAAACAGCTTTTTCATCATATATTTAGTGGTTTATAAAGCAGATCATGATGCAGTTGCTTGCAACAGTGGAGAAATGGATTTGATGATCCTCAGGTCCTTCCAGTCCCACTCTCAACTAAAATTTTTCTTTTTTTTTGTTGCAGCCCAGAAGATGGTGAAATTCATCCTGAAATCTGTAGACTATACATCCAGTTGCAATGTTGCTTAGAAATGTACACAACAGAAATGCTTAAGTCCATATGTCTGCTAGGATCACTGCAATTTCATCGGAAAGGTATTGAATTGCACAAATATATTGATGCTGATTTAAAAAAAGAACAGTCTTTTGGGGAATGCTTGGGTATTCATGAAAGACAAGGCATCAAACTGTGAAAGGAACTATAACACTGAAGCTTTTTAGTTACTGAAGAAAGCTGTATTTCTGTTTCATTATCATCATCCTTACAGAAGTGTGTCATGTCAGGCATGTGTCACTAAAGTCTGAACTTTTCTTCTAAGAGTGGTTCCAAACAAACAAAAATTCCTGTCAATAAATCAGTGGAGCCAGCTGTCTTAGTCATTAGAGTAACAACTGCAAAACGAAAGGTTTTGAAAAATTTCCGTTCATTCATATCATGATGTTTTGTTTCAGGTCAGGTTTCAACATTTAGATGTGTTTACTTTGTTATGAGCTTTGTAGGAGTTATAGTGAGGATGCCCTGTGTCCCTGTTTTTCTTCATAGGAGAATCCTTCTAGCCAGACTATAATTTCAGTCATGCTCACTACTCAGAAGATGTCTGCCCGACCGTAATTAAAATAGAAAGTAACAAGGAGCTTGACCTATAACACAGGCTGCCTAACAATTTAAAATAACTGTTACTCAAACTAGAGATCTTTTTTCTGTTTCCTTCACAACATAAGTTTGTTGTGTTCCATTATTTTGGTTTTACCACAGAAACAGTTTTGTTCCCAAGAGTTAGCTTTGAGAAAACTACTAATGTGTCCCTAAGTAAAATACATTTTTAACAGCCCTTTGTGAACAGTTGTATTTCTGTGCCTTTTGTGCAATGTTAAAGCTTGGCTGGTCCAAGACTGTACAGGGCTAAAGCTTGTCAGTTAGACTAGGCAAAATGAAGTTTGTTCTCTCCAGAAATATCTAGCCAGAAAGAAGCAAGTTATATACCTCCAAAAATTACTTGTATGTCCTGAGTGAACCATTCTAGGGGTTGTCTAATCAAGCCACTGTGCTTGCCATTTATTTTACACAAACTCAAGTGCTCCAAAGTTTCAGGGAATACTACAGACACAGCATTCACCCATCCTACTCTGACAAAGGCAGTGTGAGAGCACACTGAGCGCTTACAGTGACAAGGAAGTCCGCCTCACATTTCATACTAATGAGCAAGTCTCTCGGATATTTTGGATGACTCTAAAATGTCATCTCCCAAGTGGGCTTCTTAGGAATTGCGTAAGGTGATCTCTGATAGAGCTGACTCTGGTGCTGTGTTTCCAGCAATGTGATGTCAGTATGTCGGCTGCTTTAGCTACCCTTGCCGTTCTGGCTGAACCTGCCACAGTTCTCTCATAGAAGTCCTGATTCTCAATGGTCCTTCACACAGTGTGCATGTTTTGCCTTGTTTATTGGTTGGCCCACCTGTAAGAAGCTACTGATGAACAAAAGGAGTAAATGGTGTAACTTGAAGAGTTCTCTGAAATAAGCAGAGCAATTCTGATCACACTGATAACTGTATTGGTACAAAAATTTTCAGTCTATGAAAGAAACATCTGAGTCAACAGACACTGATTACTGCATAATGACCATATTGAGGTATTTCTTGGGTAAAATATTTGAAAGCAAGGTTTGGTGAAGCAATATGGCAGGTTTTTAGCACTAAACCAATCCATTGCTATCCCTGTTGTTATTTATCCAGCAATGCCATCTTAGAGCAAAAGACAGATAAATATTTAGAGCATCTCATGATTAAAAAGCTGTCCACCTTTATAAAACTAGATATTAGATTCAGAACTGGAATCTACCCCATAGAGTATGTTTATACACAAAGGAGATATCCTTTCTTCAGTGAAAATGCATCTCTCTAATAATTTCACGTTTCATTAGCCATCTATTGAAAGGAAAATGTAGAAATGCAGATAATTTACTGAACAGGTTACTCAGTAACCTCATTACTTGCTGATGGGATACACTGATTGGGACTGTATCTGTGATAACTGTAACTACTCTTTTCCCAGATAGTATCTCAGCAGAATATACCAAGTAAAGACAAGACAAAGTTCTTGTTTTGTAATGAACCTTGTGCATTTCCTGTCATGCTGAAAGATCCTGTGGTGCATTTTCTATACCTAGCTACAGGGTACAGCTAAATCCAGTGGTATTTTTTATTACGAAAACAAGAATTAGAGGTTTATAACTGTTGAATTGAGCTTCTTAGTGATTTTCTCAAGTCAAAAAGAGATCTATAAAATTTAAAGAGGCAGAATTAACAGAGCCATCATATACCAGCTGCTAAAATGAATCATCATTTTTTAAGACAGAATGTACCACATTTCCTAGCATTGGCTACAGTTGTCAAGGCACTTTATGTAATTGCAGAAATAATGTCGCCTGGGGTGACGTAAGTAACCCAGATGTGTCTGTCTCCCCTTTGCCTCTGGATGGAATCTACATGATTAACCTAAACTAAACCTCTATTACATGTCTGAAGTTGGATCAGATGTATTACAGCATAACAGTATCAGCCAACTCATTTCCTATCTAGCAGTACTTTTGCTATATGCAATATGCATTGGTCTCCTCTCACCATAAAGTCAAGGTAGCTATTCCGCCATTGCTAAAGAGAATAATTTTTATCCTGTATCAGTGTAGAGATAACCACAGTAACTTGGCTCCAAATTTCTGTGACGTTCTTAGAGAAAAATTAGTAATAGGCAAAAATTATATAATCACAGGGATTTTAGTACATTGAATTGTCAAACATAGCCTGTAGAATGTTGTTCTTGTATATGAAATACCTGGATATTTACAATGCCCAGAAGTATTGCAAAGGCATCATGCAACAAGGGAAATTCCAGTTACATGTTAAGTACTTTTTCACGTGACAGTAGTCAAACATTGCAACAGGCACCCAAAGAGGCTGTGAAATCTCCATTCTTGGAGGTATTCATAACTCAAATGGACAAGGCCCATTTGAGGCCTTGAAACCTGACACAAGTTGGCCTTGGATTCAGCAGGGAGTGAGACCAGATGGCCTTGCAGCCTGTTTTATTCTGTCATTCTATGTGTACCAAAACATATTATTTTCCAAGGAGCAGAATAAACCATTTCTTTAATTTCTTTACTTCTGGAGAATGGTACTGCAGTGTACGTAAAGTGCATAAATTTGTCTCTAGAAATGAAAAAGCCAATAATTTCACCAGTATAAAATATATTGCCATATTGCTAGTATATAGCTCTTTCACTTTTTCACCTGTTCAGTTTTTCACCAGGTTTTCACCGTCTGAGTGATGATACTGAATGAAACCATTTGTTTCTCTTGTCCATGAAGAGTACTACCCTTAGAAACAGTGAACATTTCTAATATTTGTTAACTTTGGTTAATTCATGAATGCACACATCTGATGTTATGCCCTGCATCTAATTTCTTGCTGTATCTTGAAGATCATTTTTGAAGGTAGTATTTTCCACTTGGATATAATATTTTCCATTTTCTAGTCCTCTTAACTGTTGGATAAGTGGTTTGTTGGGTTTTTAAATCTCCCATAAGATTTCACTGATTTATATTCTTGTTTAGGAGCCAGCAGAGATTAAAGTAGAGTAACATGAAGGCAGTTCTCACCAACCTGCAGTTAATGAATAATAATATGGGAACTGGTGTCTTGACCTGGTATCTTGACCAGACATGATCAAATAAACTACAGAACTGATAAAGCTAAAGCAGGGAGCTGATGCTCTTTTCCCAAGAGGAACACAGCCAATGATCCATACTGGGAAACAGATGCTCTTTTATGAAACACTACACTGCAGTTTGAAGGGCTGAGCTCTGGGTATTTTCACTCTCTTTCTCAGCACTAATCTCCTCATCTCTCCTTATCTTTCTGTTCTACTGAACAAGCATTCCTACATATACTGCATAGTCTATACCAAGCTTCCTGTACAGAACTTTCTTGCATATTTACAGTACTTCAGATTAAATTACTAATGTCATACAACCTCTGCTAGAAAAGTCAGACAGTTTGGTGGGTTTTTTTGTTTTTGTTTTTGTTTTTGTTTTTGTTTTTGTTTTTGTTTTTGTTTTTGATATGTAACAGTCACAGTGGGGCCAAAAGCCACAAGTATTTCCAGCTGTGTTATGCAGTAAGTAAACTGAGGTAAGTGCTCTGTAATAAATTTGGTTCTAAGATACATACACCTCAGAAGTGCAGTGTTGAAAATACATTATGATTGCAGAGTTCAACATTCAGAAGGTTTGCAAATGGCACAATGCAACATGCACGAGTAGCCTTAATTCAACCTTTTTGTATGTATTAAGTCTTTGGTTATCTGATTATGATCACTTTATTACTCCTTCTTTTCACAGTCCCAGAGGTCCTAGCTACCTAATACACATGTTAATATTTACTTGGGCATTCATCTGTGTTTTATCCTAATGGTTCAGTGTCATATGTTGTATTTATTGCACACAATTTTTTTCTAGAGGCAGAATCCTTCTGTTCCTCAGATTTTTCTTGGTGACTCGTACACTGAAAGGAGTGTCTTCAGTACTGCCTTGAGTAGTGAGGTAGTAGCAATTTTTCCCATTGTAGATGAGGTACAAAGAGGGATTAAACTCAAGAGGGCTAATTTAGAATTTGAGATTGCAGCATACTCTATGCAATGCTGTGTATGTGTTTAGAGTAATTTCTCAGTAGCTTCAGTTGCAGCTGAGTGCAAAGAATCTTTGGGTTCTGCAACCAGAGAATTAAAAATACTTTGTCAATAACCCCGGTTCAGAGGAAGGTATGTAAGTCCAGTTTTCAGTGCAGCATTATGTCTTCCTACAGTCCCTAACATAATGGCTTTAAGGATCTTGCTGTCCCTTTTGTCAGAACAGGGTGACTATAGCAAATACCTACTGGGGAGGATGGCCAAAAATGGCAGACGACAGCTCGTGTTCCATGTCTTCCAGGAAATCTTCTGAAACTTCTCACTGCATTTGTTCACCTCTAGCATATTTCACCTAGTTTTCTTCTGCATCATTATCATACTCTGGCAGAACTTCTCTGGACAGAATCATCTTTCTCAGACTTTGTCAAGCAACAGATGAGTTCAGTTACCTGGGACCTGGAGCTTCTCTTCTAGTCCTGGTTTTGCTTTATTTGTCCCCCTCCATAGCTTTGTGCCTTAGAAAGCAGTGTCAAACACAGGTCTTAAACCTGGTAATACTTTTTAACATACGAATTATAGATTCATGGGAAGCAAGATATTCTGAACTAGCTTACATATCTCTCTGAAGCATTTACATAATTCAGCTCTTAATTTCTTTACATTCTTCATGTCTACTTTATTGACATTGCATGTTTCCAACATTGACTGTTCTGTTGATTAAGCAAACAAATCCTGTCTTATCTTTTGGATGTCAGAGGAAATAGCAGACATAATTTCTGTCTTTGGAAGCTGCTGGATGTGATGATCCTTTTTCTAAACTAATACTGAGGTTCTCAAGATCCAACACTGAGAAAACCCAGAAATACCTCACAGTTCTTAAGTTTGTTGGTGTATTTGGTCACAGATATTTCTGGCTTAAAGGTTTATGTTGATACCTTGTAAAAGACTTCATTGCATTTGAAAGTGTAAAAATAACAGATAAAAGAGCTTTGCTGATTCGTATATACACCATAATAATATATTCTTTTCATTGTAAGGAACTGTAAAATATTACTGTAATCACTGGATCGTTATAGTATGTCACTGTGGAAGTACACATTACTGAAATTTAATACCTGTACATGTATGTACATAAAGAAACCATTAATTTTTTAGGATCATCTACAGATATAATTGGCTTGTTTGGCTATATAACTACATATAACAGAAAATGTTCCAAGAAATCCTAAACTACAGATTGCAATTGTGCTGTTACCTAGCTATGCAGTAATGGAGCAGGGTACTCATGTTTCTAATCATGGGAGTAAGCCCATATAACAAATGAAAGGCAAGAGGGGACAGAAATTTTGAATGTTAAAATGAACTTGAGGTGTTTTCCAAAGTTCAAAACATGCTGTAAAATAATTAAAGCTAACTTGTCGAAGAAGTATGAGGTTTGAAACCGGTAGCCATTTATACTGAGTTTAAACAAAATAAATCACTGCTCATGTGTTGTGTTTTAGCCCCAGCAGGCAGCTGAGTACCACACAGCTGCTCGCTCACTCTCCCCAGGTGGGATGGCAGAGAGAACTGGAAAGGTAAAAGTGTGAGAACTCCTGGGTTGTAATAAAGACAGCTTGGTAGGTAAAGCAAAAGCTGCAGGCACAAGCAAAGCAAGCCAAGGAATTAATTCACTACTTCCCATCGGCAGGCAGGTGTTCAGCCACTTCCAGGAAAGCAGGGCTCATCACTCGTATCAGTTTCTTGGGAAGACAAACACCATCACTTCGAACATCTCTCCTCTTCCTCCTTCTTTACCCCAGCTTTTATTGCTGACCATGACACCACAAGGTATGGGACATCCCTTTGGCCAGTCTGGGCCAGCTGTCCTGGCTGTGTCCCCTCCCAGCAACCTGTGCACCCCCAGCCTCCTCGCTGGCAGGGCAGCACAAGAAGATAGAAAATCCTTGGCTCTGTGCAAGCACTGCCCTGCAACAACTAAAACGGCTATGTGTTATCAACACTATTTTCATTAAAAATCCAAAACACAGCACTGTGTGAGCCTTTACAAAGAAAATTAACTCTGTCCCAGCTGAAACCATGACATCATGTTCTGTAATTTGTAGATTTTTTTTAGTAATATCATTAGATCAAGAACAATACCAAATAGATTTTGAAAAAGGATCTTGAGTTGTAAAGGAAGTGGAAACAATACTCAGTGGGAAGTACAAACTGGAAAACCAATTACAAGACGTGAAAATAGTAAAATTGGATAGGCAGGCAAATCTATACCCTGGGCCTCTATACAAGCTGTTTTAGACCAAACTCAAAAAGTGAGTTACAGTGTATCTTGAAGTTAGTGGGGCTAATCCCAGAACACATCAAGGAGCAGTATATTATTCTTATGGTCCAGAATCAGGTGAATCTGGTATATTGCTTGTAACTTGTTGAAACACAAGTGTACAACCATGGAGAGGTAATTACTGCTGTCAGGTATTTACACATAGCTCTAGTCATTTTAATAGAATTTGTATGAATATCTATGGGAAAAAAGGAATCCAGGATACCTTGAATTCCCAGAATCTTACACACCCTTGTATGAAATGGTCTCAAAGTCTTATCCTGTCTTTTTCTGTAAGTGTTTGTACATGAATAATTTCTCAGAATAAGATGAAAAATACTTTAGCGCTTGTAACCTACATATTGTTTATTCTTATTACTAGTCCGCTTGGAAGCCCTTAAGAAAAAATAATGGTCCAATCACTGTAGCTGAGATGTATGGGCCCCTCTGAGTGGTACAAACATAGCTGAGGGCAGAAGGATACCAACACTGGGATACCAGAGTGGTAGCTACCTGAAGAAATTCTATGAACACTTAAATAAGACAGGGAGGAATTAATACAATGGGAAAATTATGGTTACATGCTATGGACAGAATATACTACCCTTTTGTGATGTAAATTTGGACTCATTTAATTCCTGCCATTCTTTGTACATCAGAATAATACCAAATCACAGATAACTATGTATCATGTGCCATACCAGAAATTCGTAGCATAACTGGTGTTTTTCCAGTATGCATTTTGTGATAGCAACATGTATTTTCTTAAAATAGCACCTAAAATTATGCGATAGATTATATTATAGATTACAAAAAGAAGCCCTCAGTTTGGTGAAAGGATTTTTGTTTTATTTGGTTTTGTTTAAATTACATGCTATTTAGAGTTTTGTAGGAGAAAGGAAGGATTTTTTAACAATCTCAACATTCTATTTAAAGACTGACAGATATGGGTAAGAGGGATAAGATGTGAGAAAGAAGAGTAGCACACAGGCGTGGAGAAACAAGCACTTACAATCTAGAGAATCACCCATTCTCATGTGGACACAGTGAAGAGGCCAAAATGAATAGAACAAATAAAACAGTCTTGGAAGGAGGAAAACACAATCTCCTCCACAGACTTGTTGTTCTTGATAATAATATTTCCAGTGAGACAATCTCTTGAGTTCTGCAGTTCCAAGTGTAGGCTGAGAATGAAGTGCATCAAGCTGTTAGCCATATTTGCAGCAACACGTTTTCTTTTTACTTTCTACATGAGTCTTTCCCATTCACCTTTTTATGTTTTCTTTTTCATTTACCTTTTGTGTGATCTAGAGCTTTTATTCTTAATTGCCAGGTTAGAAGTCTGATACAAATGCTGCCGCCTTCTTGAGAGATGTGTTTTCTTCTATTATTTCCTTCAAAGATCCTTCTAATCCATCTGCAGCAAAATCTAACTAGCTGTGAGGGACCTATAACAGATATATATGTATATATATTTGCATTACGCAAGTTTCTGTGGGGTGCAAGTGGTGATTAAGGGTAGGTCCATAGGGTAGTATGACAGAAGCAAACACATAGGTCACCACAGAAGCGATAAGGAGCACAATAGGTGAGGGACAAAAAGTACAGTCATGACAAGTGATGTATGTACCCTTGCCAAACTGATCATTTTCTACCCTCTTATTTACCCTCATTCAAGTTGGATCTTCAGAGTTATTCAATCAATGAATTTAATTTCACACCAAAGGTGGATCTCCACTTCTTAAAATAAAAAGGTATGCTGAATTAGAGACTAGGAGATGAAGAATACATCAAGTTTTATATTAAAAAAGAGCCTCTGTCTAGTCAGCTGACACAAATAGCTACTGTTTGTCGACATCTCTGAAAACACTGTATGCATGAGCAAACTCCAACTGAAATTAATGAAAGTCTTTCCACTGACTAAATTGAAAGTAAAATTTAGGGTTCATATCTCTATTTTAAAAATGGGTAATACAAAAGATATCCTCGCCCACAGTAGAAGGGTGAGAAGATTAAAGAGCTTTTGTTTCCCTACAGTCTGTACCATGTAGTACAAATGTTAAGCCTGAGTCATATACATTATTCAACCAAAGCCTTTATTATTAACTGAGTCTTTAACTGTTTTCAAGTGATTCAGCAGATGCTCTGAAATTCGAGGAAAGCTTCGTGAATTGCTCACAATACAACAGAATTACTGATAAAGAGTTCTCTTCAGTTGAAAGGAAATCTGTGCTGTTCATTCTGCTAAATCTGCAAGAGCTTGCCTTTGTGCTAACAAAAAGAACATTAGTCTCAATAAGTCTGTTCTCAAGTTGGGAAAAAAGAATCTTTAGTGTGATTTCATCTAGGAGTAGTATTGTTTCCATTGAAACACCTTTAACATCCCTGAAGGATGCACCTATAGACATGGTTGTTCTTGACAGCATGGCACCAAAGTTCAGGTCAGAGTTCCAACACAACACTTCAAAATAATGGCAGAATTAACTAATACCAGCTGCAGCAATAACACCTTGTGATATCAGTGATAAATTAGATAGTTTCCCTGGGGCAACCCCCTTTTACAGAGAAGTAGTGAGTTATTTGTAACAGTAGATTGTGTTATGGGCTCCTTGTACTGGGAAAAGTAACGAATAGTGAAGCTTACACAAATGAACAATTCAAATTGTACAATATGAACCTTAACATAACAGCATAAGCTGCTGTTAACAACTAAAAATAATATGAAAGTTACACTGTTGTGGTTTAACCCAACAGCCATCTAAGCACCACACAGATGTTCACTCACTCCCCTACAGTGGGATGCGGGAGAGAATAGGGACAAGGTAAGACTTGTGGGTTGAGATAAAGACAGTTTAATAAGGCAGAAAAGGAAGGGAAAATAATAATAATAATAATCAGTTACAAAACAAGTGATGCACAGTGCAGTTGTTCACCACCTGCCAGCAGATGCGTAGCAGCAGCCACCTTCCTCTGGCCAACTCCCCCCAGTTTATTGTTCAGCATGAAGCTATATGTTATGGAATATCCCTTTGGCCAGCCTGGGCCAGCTGTCCTGGCTGCGTTCCCTCCCAGCTCCTGGTGCACCCCCAGCCTCCTGCTGGCAGGGCAGCACGAGGAGCTGAACAGTCCTTGGCTCTGTGTGAGCACTGCTCTGCAACAACACCAGAGTGTTAGCGGCATTATTTTCGTCACAAATCCAAAACACAGCATCATACCAGCCACCATGAAGAAAATAACTCTATCTCAGCCGAAACCAGGACATACACCTACAAGGTGATGCACTGTAAAATGTATAATCTGTCAAGTAGGCTTAGGCTGCTGTTCCACAAGCAATTGAGTAAGCATAATGGCTTGTGGCCACCAGAAGGGCCTCAATCCCTTGATTTCTGTCTCTCCCCTTGTCTTGCCTTCACTTCCTCCTGCCTTTTGCTGCCACATGATCAACCTCCTTCTCCTGTCACTTGCTCTGAAACGTGCTGGGTTCTTTACTGACCTGATTTAAATCACCACAACATCAGAAAACTGTTCTCTGCTTATTTTTCCATTTGTTGGGGTAATCTTCTACCATTTGATGGGTTGCAGTGGCTCACAGTGAGATCTAGCAAAGCAGAAATTAGCAGTGGATGTGAAAGTAAGAGAGAAAGGACACAGGACATAATTTGTTTTATACATGAGAAACTTGTTAGGTCATGCCATCTCTTGGAATCACAGTTAGATGACTTTTGAGAGCGGGGGTAGGGGGGTGGAAGAGGGGAAAACTGCTTCCTACTGATTTTAAAGGACAATGAAAACATTAACCAAATATCTTCCATAGTATAAGTAATATCTAATTTGCCATTCAGACAAATAGCTAAGAATTATTATTATTGCATTTTCTTGCATAATCCACATCCTATATCCCATTCTGTCCCTGACAAAAGCCCTGGTAGATCTGTCATGAAGCCCCCACTCAGTTCTAACACTGCATTTTTTTTATATATATTAAGCATGAATTAGGCAAGTGTAAGCACAGAAGTTCAGAATATACTGCCTATTGGGCTGTGAATGGTGGCAGCTATATATTGTTATTAAAATCATCAAGTACAAAACTGCAGATTTTTGTCTTTTGATTTCTCTTACTATGCAGTAATACTAGGAGACATGGATTGCAATATTCTTTAATGTAAGAGTTTTTGAAGTTGCTTTCAGAATGTATGCTCTAGTTCCCTATTTATTTTGTTCTGTTTTGTCCTCTGGTTCTTATTTTATGTCACTTATGAGCCACTGGAATTTAACAGAAAATATTCCTAATACTTGACAAGTAAAATTCAAAGCACCACACATACCAGCATAGGATTTCTCTTCATCCAGTTTGGTAGGAGTAACATACAGCAGCACTCTGATTAGCAGATTGGTGTGGCCTGCTCTCTTTCTGAATGGTTCTTACTCAGAACAGTTCTTACTTATTCTGCTTTCACAAATCTCTCTCATTTATGCTATGCAAGATCAAGCCTAAAACATCAATGGCATAATCTGAGTGTACATTTTAATTTATTAATAATAGGGATACATGTTTTGTTTAAATATTTTAAAGGAAAAGAGCCTTGTGCCCCACCCAAGATCCTGGATACTAAAGTGGAGGAGAGCTCCGAAGTACCTATTTTGGAAGACACATCGTCATCACCAACAGATTTTCAACAGCATTTATGGCAGGTTTCCACAGATATTGAAAACACTGAAAGGTATGTGTAGCAGTATGTGTAGCATTTCATTCTGAAATAAAACAAATTTCTGTCTAGGATTTATTTAGTCTTTCCCAATTTGCCGCCAGTGTTTCTACTATAAAAGGTGTTAAATAGCTGTTAATGTTTTTGTTACATTTAACGTATCTGAGAGCAAATCCTAAAAGAAGGGCAAAGAGAAGTGACATCCTTAATTTGGCTAATTACCAGAGGGTAATTGTCAAAAACAAAGGGCAGGAAATTACGGTGCTTATGGGCCAGGATCTCTAAAAGGGAGGGCTTCCATCTCATCTTAAGTGGCTTCTGATTTTGTACCTGAAATCTGGTGGCCGGCAGTTCTGTATTCATAATTTGAAAGCACAGAATGTAGTTCACATCAGTTGCTTCTGCCCATAGTGATGAATGTGGAAGCCTTAGGAGGGGAGGGAAAAATCATGCACAGGCACATCAGAGTGGACTTCTGTTACCTCTTAGCTGCAGTTGAAAGATAAAACTGAGACCCTTTAGCAGGGAGTAATCCTGATCGCCAACATTTCTTTGTAAAAAAATATCTTGTTTGATGGCTTTGCATTATAAGCAGCTGCTGGTTACCATGTTTGCTTATATAAAATAAAGTTCTGTTCTGTTGAGTAACTTGGTGAATAAAACTGAGCAATAAGAAAGACAGTCATGCTGCTTCATTTCTAAGAACCATTTTATATGTAGATGAATGAGGCAAGACCACATTGTTTTTAAATCCTGAAGGCCTTAAAACATTACAAGCCTGCACACAAAATTTCTGGTCTGCTGTCTATCTGTAAAACAGGAACCTTTTTACAACTTCTGGCTTCTCTCAAAATACATCTTTATGTAACTTGCTTTGTGAGATGGTATTTTGTTATCGTATTTTCTGTCTCCTGCAAATTTCATGCCAAAGTCCTCCTAAGAGGAGTGAGACAGCCCTGTTTATAAAATTTTCACTTAATGCCGAGGGAGCTTTAGTGACATGGATTGGCTACATGTATGATGATTGCCTTTTAAACAATGAAACACATTCATGGCACAAGCTATAAAATGTTGTTATTATGGTTAACATTAGTGTTTGTACTAACTATAAGGCATATATGTGTATTTTGCCACTAGGATCACATTGTGCCCACCAACTCATTTAATATGGAATAGCCAAGAGTCAGAATAGATCATAAATTTGCACTGGAAGCGAAAAGTTAAAATCAGACAGGCTTAGAAGTGCTCCCACATTAAATCTACTGCCCCTTATTTTGGTATGCACCTTCTGATGCATGTATTTGAACCATATACTTGCCCCATACATTTCTGTATTCTTTAATTTGGTTTATTGCTTCATTATTTCAGCATACAAAGCTATACTGTGAGCTATTCCCCATTCAGAGTCTTCAACAGCTGTTCTATTGTATCTCTTTCAACTTTTGTTTCCACAGAGATATGAGAGAAATGAAAAACCTTTTAAGCAAACTCAGGGAGACTATGCCTTTACCACTGAAAAATCAAGGTAGGTTTTACATTCTCTTCATGCAAGGAAAATTAAGATAATTAAAGGTTTTGCCTTCCCTTAGAGCTGAAAAATCTAGGGCTTTTTTTATAGAAGTTACAGAAAGAAAAATCTAGGTGAAATCCCTTCCCTACTGATTCAGTGGAGCCAGAATTTAATATGTGAACTTTGTCTTCTCAAGTTGTACTTGAGAATGTTACCCTTCAAAGTACTCTGTTCTGGAAGCTTATAGATATGGTATCTATAGGTAAAATAATAGACATTTCCTGGTGAGATGAAGGTAACTAATTCCCTGTGTCAGGATGCTTTCTTTTTCACATGTTATAAAAGCGTAAATTGCACAGACTGTGACAGGGATCATGCTGAGTGATGGGGTTTACTTTACCCCTGCAAGGTTTGTAGCTTCTGTATCATGCCTTGGTGATAACAAGACACTGATCCTCTGCAGACGAGATACTTGCCTTGAGACTACTAATAGCTTGCTTTTCCCAGTAGCCAGCTATGAGGCATCCTATAGCACACTGGAGGCAGGATTTCCATCTTATGCATGTATTTAGCAACATGCCTTCATTTTGTGGCTTAACAGTCAAATATTCAGCATCTACAGGGACTCTCTTCATGTGAAAAACATTAAAAAGATACTCATTTCCCTTTTTTTATTTCTTTTTGATAATGTGTATTTCTTAAATGCTGTGTAGTCTTTAAGCACTGGCAGCTGATGAAGTATGCCTAACGTGTCCTAGAGCTTGTCACAAGTAACTAAGCAGTCTAACATTCATAATAATGTGGAAGAAGATAAAAATAGAATGGATGAATTCATTATACAAGTAATTGTTTATGGTAGGGATGGCTTGATAGAAAACTACTTGGAAGAGAAAGGGAATTGCTTATGATACATGATATTAATGTGCCATTGTAAAGACTGGAAAATGTCATAAAGACTGTGCCTAGCCTAGAAGAAAGGAGCATGGTAGAAATAAGGAAGGAAAAGGCATATTTGGGGGGTACAAAACATATAGGAAGTTGAATTCAGAACAGACACAAAGGCATACAGAATTCTCTGCAGTCTGGTGTCTATACTAGCCTTCAAGACTGGCCCAAAATCACTGATCACCTGTGTGGCAGCCTGGGAAACACATGCCAGCAAGAGTTTGAAAGCTCTGAGACATGCCTCAGGATCAGGGAATCATAAATGTTTTTTTTTGTTGTTGCTCCCATACAGTACAAATGTGATCATAGTTTACAGCTGACCTCTGAGAACTGATGCCTCAGAAATGGCCAGTCATACTCATTATTAATACAGTACTTTAATTAAAGTTCTACTTATACTTTTATCTAACTTTAATTAATAAATGAATAAAGTTAATTAATAAATGAATAAAGTTAATTAATAAATTAATAAAGTTAGATAAAAGTATAAGTAAACAGAACAAATTAACAACATTATAGGTAATTTATGTGGTCTGGACTGTAATTTTTACATTTATATGAATTACAAGCATGGTTTATGAGATGACTAACTGCTGTTGAATGAGTTGATCTTCACCAGGACCTATCTTGCTGTCATTGCAATAAATGTTTCACTGTAGATTTCAGTGACAGCCAAAAGAGTTACAGTTGCAAGCCCACTAAAGCTTTACATAATGTTACTAACTGCTTGCAGACAAGTTTTTGTATGGAATTCTCTTAAGTGAAAGCTGGAATGTTACCATGCTAAGAAGTTGATGTGGTTTGTAAGCTTAGGAGCCACAATATTAAATCATCTCTTACCTATGTTCTTAAGTATTGTGCTAACTTTCACAGGCAAGTGTATGTATTCTTGATGTGCCAAAATGTTCCAGTGCTGGAGTTTTTAGTGGAAATCCTCACTGATGTGCACAGCCACTCAGTAAAATTTTCTTCCATCTTTAAATTAAGTCAGAATTTAACATTTTCAAACTTGTATGTCTGCAATGAAGGTCTCAAAACTATTTATCTTTCGGTTTTATTTGGGACCCTAACATTATACATCCAAGCAGGAATATTTTAGCTTAGGTCTGCCAGCACTGGAGGTGTTATTTCCTTAAGGTGGTGTCATAGGACTGCTATTCTTCTTGCCAAAACTTCTATTGCATTATCACGGAGATCCTGATAACTAGCATTTTAAGGCTCCTGTAAAAAGTTCAGTTTATTATTTGCTCTATGCCTAGGACAATGGGTTCTAGTACTTGATCTAGTAGGTGCTGTTAGGACAAATAAAAGATATAAAGTAATTTGTGAGTGTGCATGTGTACATGTTTATATTAAAATATGTTGTTGTTTTTTTTTTCATCACAGATGATAGCAGCCTCCTAAACTTGACTCCTTACCCATTAGTAAGAAGACGGAAGCGAAGATTCTTTGGACTGTGTTGTCTTGTCTCAAGTTAGAAGATTAAGTACAGAAACACCAAGAAAATCATAACTTTGATTAAACCACTATCATTTGACCACTGAAAAGAAGAACATTACTACTCTTGATTATAAAGTATATTTTCTATGGTGGCCAATTCCTTTTTCTCTGCTGCTCCATCCCCTTTTTCAAAATAAGGGTTTTAATAGTTTAAAGTTATGATGGTCAACAACCAGCTGTGGAATAGATCTAGCATAACTAAGAATGTTTTTAAAACTTTTTAAAGTATGTTTTGCATGCTTACATTCAACCACTCAGAGAAAAAAAAAAAAAAAAAAACATGAATTCTGGTTAATAAATCATTTTTAAGTTTTTTATTGTTTGAACTACAGCTAAAAGTTTGTGCATAGTACAGTATTCTTATTAGTATCATATTGAAATACTTGATCATATTCTAACAGTCTTTAAGCATAGAAAACTATTTAACAGCAAAAGTATTAAACTTCTAAAATATTTAAACAATATTGTAACAGAATTTGCACAAAATCTCCAGTTGCTTTTTGTGCTCTCATTCATAATTAGTCTTCCACTATATCTCAATTTAAAAGCTTCATAGAAAAATATCTTGATTTATGATACACAAACCATATATGAAAATATTTAGAACTTGTAAATACAGAGAAATCGTAATATCTACATACTGTACAATGCATAGAAGTTACAGATTTCCTTTTAAGCCAATAGTATCTCTATGAGCTTTTGGAAAAAAATAAATAGTTTATTAAAAGAAGGTGTAGTAAAATAAACAATGTAAAACACAACACCAACCCATTTTTTTTCCAATAGAATTTAAAGCATGGTGTCTGCATATCACTGAGTATTAACTCCTAGAGGGCATGCCAGAATTATCTCAGACTGTAAGATATTAAACATTTTACATTGTTAATAAAGTTTTTTATTTAAATTAAATATCTTGTTTCTGGTTATATTGCCAGAATATGTATTTTTTTTCTAATTTTATTTTCAAAAAATTATACAAAGTTTTGATAATTTTTCCATTTCAAAATGTATCTTTACATAGTGACAAAAAATATGATGAATATATAGATATATATAATAACATATGATGATGAATATGTAAATGATAGCTAGTAGTAACAGTAGATATGAATACTCCAGACTTGTTCTGATATTTCAGGATGATAGGTGACACCAGAACTCAACTCATGCAAGACAGCCACACTATGAGCCCCATAACAATCTGTAACTACCATACAGAGCAGGTCACCTTACCCTTGTAGTCAGTAACGTTTGTGGAAGGTGACTGTGAGCCCTTCTGCCACTCCACCGTGACCCAGAACATTAACAGGAACCAAATTCCTTCTTACTGCATAAGGGTTTTGTGGCAGATGAGGAGGAATTGTTTCGTTCTCACAGGAAACACCTATACAGTTATATACTCCATGTTTTTTTCGCAAGACATTAGTACAGTCCCAAAAGTAGTTTATTGCAGGAAGCTATTCACTGAAATGTACCTATTAAGTTTGATCTGACTGATTTTTCTACAAAATTTTTCTCTTGGAATGATGTTTGCTGAAAAAGGAAGAAAACACACACCTTGTCAGAAGTATTTGTGTACTACATGCCCCAAAATTGAGATCTAATTTAATCCCAGGAGGGGAAGGTAGGGTTTTTTTCTTTTTGAACAGTGATCCTGTCAGAGCCACACCATTCCAGTTTCAGGAAGTCATGTAACTAAGCTTCCAGCATTTCTCTGAAAGGTTATTTTTCTTTTCACTCAGATACAGCAGACAGTTCTTTTTTGTCCAGGTTGTAGTCATGCGATCACCTTTCAGTCTCCCAGACAGAAAATATATTTTTGAATAACCACCCCCAAATATATCCTTTAAATGCAATGAGGACAAATGCATGTAAAATGCCCTTGTAGAAATTGTGGGTTTCCATAAGTAAAATGAATTCCATCTGAGGAATGCATGACTACGTACTTCAAGAACATATAGCTGCAAGCACAATAATATTCTTTAAATAGCACAGAAAAGGGTTACTGCAATGTATTTTACGATTTCAGGTCACATTCTTCAGAGTATACCACATTTAACATGGGAATACCACTGTGCAGTCACAAAACAGTGTGTGCTTATGAGCATGCATGTGTATTTAAAAAGCAGGGAATCAAAATCCACAGCAAGACTTTTTTTCAAAATCTATTATTTGACATTTTCCCCACAGAAATAGCTTCATTAATGAGATCCTAGTTTTCTGTAATAAATAGTTACAGAATGTCCAAAAGATGGCAGCACTGACAAGTTTTCATTAAAAGTCTTTCAACTAATAGATGTGCTCTATAGCTCCATCCCCAGAGATAGAACGGGTTTTGCAACAAGGAGAACTGGAAAAAATAGCTCCTGATGTTTAATGGCTGTTAAAAGTATTAACTGGGGACATGATCTGTAATTACAATTAACCAATTAATTTTGGTTCATCATAAGTTAAAAAGACAGACAGATAGTATTTCATTAATCCTGTAAACATTAATGCCAAAAAACAATGCAGACAGCAAGACTATATATGCAGCAACATTACGAGAAAGAAAGAGAGACAGCAGACAGCCTTTATACAACTTTCACAAAAGCATACAATGTTAATTCTGTAAAACCTTCTTATACTGATGCATACACAGAAGTTGCTCCGTCAGGTCAATGTGATGCCTTTTTTTAATAACTAGTTTCAAACAAAGGCACATTAAGCAGTAGGCATGTTTAGTGCAGTACCTCCCTGCCTGTCACATGCCTGTCACATGGAATTTAACATGGCAGGTTACTTGACAGCTCGTATCTCTGCCTTTTTGTTGAATTTACTGCAATGGAATATGCATTAATGAGACAAATGTATAGATGTTAATTAATTATGCAAAGCTCTTGACGTCAATCATATCACAGTGAGTTGCACAACTTCAGCACATCCTATGACAGAAGCAGATTTATGTATGTTGTCTTTAAAGGTTCTAAGTCCTTTTTGTTCTCACTGTTTTGAAGTGAACAGTAATATGCATATTCTTGTACCTTTTGTTATTCTATAAACTTTACTTGTCTCCTTCCTGAACTAAAGACTACCAAAATTTCAGTCTTTGTTCATTCTGAAACCTCTCCATAGTTCTAACCAATTTTGCAGTTTCTCTCCAGCCCCTGGTATTTATTGTAGTGTTTACTAATCCTAATGGACACATGCTTTAACTTCCAGGCTTAAGGAATATTGGTGATTAAGAGCTAGTGGAGTGTCTTCCAGTTATCTTTTAATAGATAGTGAGCCAAGGCCTGGTAAGTATCTGAACTGAAGATGTGTTAAGGGATAAATTGGCTTAGTCAGGAACACAGAGGATTATCTTTCAGTACAATTCAAAAGGAAAAAAAGAAACGTTTTAAAGCCCCAGAACATCATGTAGGTGCAAGAACAATAAATATTAATGATATTAGTACATTTTAGTTTGGTGGAATAGGGGCAATGTGGGATCAAAATTAACAATTTCACACAACAAATTGATATACAGATCACTTTGATATGATTTAGAAGCATTCTATTATTTGCTTGATTTCCAAGAATTATTAAAAAAAAAAAAAACAACTTTGCATTGATATATGCCTGAATATGGAAACAAGCAATTTAGGGTAAGTGCTGGGGAAAACAGTACTTGCTTTCTAAATCCTTAGTGGGGTTTGAAAATTTTAGTTCCAAATGCCATAAGATAAAAATACCACAACTCTTCTGCAGGGTAAGAAACCAGAAGCACAACTCCTGTACCCACCAGATCTTTTTTATTAAGACTTTGTGCAAAAGGATCCTGCTTTTCAGATCAAAGCCAGACCCTTTATAACCACCAGTCATTTGTAGTATCTTTCTTCTTTTCACAGATAATTCATATTGTACAAAATGCCTGTCTAAACATTCATTTATCCATGTACAGTGTAAGGCTTTCGGAGCAGAATCAAAATATAGGCATATAGAAATAGACAGTAAATACATATTGCAGACTGCAGTAAAAGATTGTTTCTGTGACTAGTAAGTCTTGTTATCCGTCGATCCCACAACAAGCTTACTTGGGATGAGGTACAATATAAAGACATTTATTTTTCGATATTAGATAAATAAATAACTATAAATTAAAGGAAATTCAAGAGTTTGAATTCTAGAGTTTGTCTAGACTGCTTGTGGTAATGCTAGGAATGCTGCAAGATATATTTATTACGTAACCCAAAACTTATTTTGTCTGAAGCAGATTTAGAGACTCTGCAGACATGAAGACAGAAAGTCAGTGGAATGAATACAGTAAACTAAATGAAAACAAAGATATCTCAGAACAATATTAGAGAGCACAACAACAAGCTTAACAAAACTTTTCTGTTGAGCACTCACTTTCTATTTACTTAGTGCCTGAGGCTAATCTGCTAATATGCTGGCAATGAAAATTCAACTTGTAGTGAGACACTAGCTTCTTCATACGTGAACATGCATCATAAATGTAAAAGGAGCAAGGCTTTGAATTTAGTGGGCAATGTAGTGGTAAAGTAGGTAGTGTAGAAGAAAAGAGGAAGACCTGTGAGGCTTTGTCAAGATCAAAATAAATTTAATAAAACCTTAAAGAAAGAATGCTTTTACTTTCCCACTGTGTCAGAAATAAACAGCAGTCAGCAAGAGATAAATACTTCAATGATTTAGAAGTGCATGGTGACACTGCATTTTCAATACATTGCAAATATTGACAAGAAAAATTTATATACATAAAATACAACATATATATATACAACATATTTTCCATGCAACCTGCCAGGTATGTGTAAAAGTTGAACTATACTATCTTCTATATCAGCATTCTATAAATGCAGGTACAACTGAGTCTAAATACATTTACACATAATTCATGAGAGGGACGTATGCTCCAGAAACACTTTGCAGAATTATTCATGCCTGAATGCATAAAATGTGTAGATGATTTTGAAACACTATACAAATCTGTCAAATGTGTGTTGGCATAATAAAGCCCTAAATCAATTCTAAGCTATTGATATGTTTTACTTTATAACTGGAACCATAATCTGCAAGACTTTCACACTCGGGGAAGCATCCTGGTATGATAACAATTTTGCTATTAGTAATTCATGAAAAATGATGTGCTAATACAGAAGTGCCTGTTTGTGGGCTTCTGGAATATAAAGAGTAGTGGAATTCCAGGTACAGACTGGGGAATGGTGAATAGGAGAAAAGGCAGTGGGGGAATGCTGGCCCAACTCTTACGTTAACAGCCTGGGATTACTCACTCAGATGGCTGAGAGAATAGTGGTATTCTTCAATTCTTAACATTAGAAAAATGCTATCAACAGACTAATTTCAACTTACTCTGGTTTAATATTTTTCATAAAACAAGAGCGGCTGACAGGGAACAGTTCTATGTTAGACCACAAAATGTGGTTTGGAACTGCAAACTCGGCTGCCAGAACAGTGATGATTTTCAGAATTAAAGTTTCAGTCTTTGGCACCCAAATTTGCCTAAGATATGCTAAATTTTATTTTGGATCTGGTCTAGACATGAGAGAATGGAGCAAATGTTCTGCTTTGGGACTCTTAGCCACTTCTAAATGTGATACAATTTGGAAAGCAACTGCCGGAATGTGATTTTCTTTGTAACTCGTGCTCAGCTCAACCATATGATCATTGATAATCTATATTGTAGCCAAGATTGATGAAGATATTAACAACAACAACAAAAAGCTACTGTAAAGTGTTATCCTAACCATACGGAGCTAAAAAATCGGGAAATATAACTGCAACAGACTTCAGATCTTTGTCAAGTCCCAGGCAAGAGTCTAGTATTATCCTTTCCTGGTCTTGAAAGACAGTCCAGGAGCACATTGAATTTTACAACATAAAAATAAATGTTTTGAAGACAACCTCAGAGATGTCTAACAGTGACCAACTGTTTTTTCTATATACTCGCAATTACTATATATATATATATATATATATATATATAGTGATATATATATATATATATATATATGCCAGTATATTTCAATATACTGGCAATTACTCAGTGACATGGACAGTTGAAAAAATAAAGAGTTTTCTGCCAGCACTGTTGAGATCCTTCTTACACAAAGTTGGAATTTTTTGCAGACAAGCACAAACTCAAGGAAAAAGTGTAAGAAATTTAGGTAACTGTTCAGTCCTTTTCTGGTTGAAAACACACACACAAAAAAAAAAAAAAAAAAAAAACAAAAAAGTTGCTCTGAAATGATTAATCCCTAGTGTTAATTATGTAGTAGACAGCATTTTGCAATTTAGGAATCCTATCCAGGAATTTATGATGACTGCCAATTCAAGGAGTTCTGAAAAAGCATACATAAAAGGCAGCCCTGTCATTCTGAAGTATGGCTTCAGCTCCATAGCTTTTAGAAGACAAACTATATGGTCTTGAAATTAAAGAAGTTAATCTAAGTGTATATTGCATCTCTCCTAAATTTTCTAAATACAGAAGCAAGTTAACACAAAAATACTTATGAAAAACTTTTTTCTAAGATCCTGTGTCACCTATTGGAAGTAAATCTTCTTCATCTTTAGGTCTCAATTCTCTCTGCTTGCAACTAGAATCATACTGAAGACGTTTTAACAGACAGAGAACAGAAACGTTTGCATATGGGAGAGTATAAAGCAACAGTTTGGACAGAGACTAATTGTTTCTGCATTATCTCAGCTAGATCATTCTCTTTGGGTAACTAGAGGTTGATATATAAAACTTAAAAAGTTCTGTGAAGTAAGGCTCAACCACTTGTATGTATGACTAATTTTTTGGAGTGGTAAGGCTGTTTGTTCCATTTATCTATGAATGGTCCTGTGCACACCCTAAAAGTGGGTCTTAAAAACTAAACAAAACAAATAACAACAAAAATAAATACATAAATGACTAACCCTTACAAAACCTCTGGACTATCTGGTAAGAGTTTGATTAGGAAAAGCAATTAGAAAGTGAGCATGAGTAAACTAATCTTCAACATGATGATTCTTTTTTGGTTTGTGTTGGAAGCAAATTGTCAATGTTCACAATTCCTATGTGAGTGAAGAAAAATATGTTTCATTTTTTAGGATGTTATTTTGATACTAGGATATGCCACTGAATTTCAATTTATGTTGAATGATGGGATGCTGGTATCTACTGCTAGATAGATAGCTTAGAATCAATGCAACTAGACACAGTATTCATAGAGCTTTTTGCAGGTGAACAAAGACAGTTGATAGGGAAAAGTATATAAATAATGCTCATCAAATAATGCTCTTCAAATAATCCCATGCTCAGTGAAATATTAGCTGAAAGCTCATGACTTTTAATTCCAGCTTTTCTTTGAGACTGCATACTTTCTCTGATCTTAACTCTAATTCCGAGATGAGGTTTTACATTCAACAAATATCATGTTCTTCAATGAACAGTTGTGCTTATCTCTTAGTTCAGAAGTGTCCTTGATGCTACTGCTTCTTCATAGTAACGTTCAGATAGGAATTTATCCTGTTCCTGTTTACAGTGATATTCCACACCACCCTAACCCGGTTTTAATTACCATCATGCTGATTGCATTTTGCGTAATCTACGGAAATCTAATATATCAGGCATAAAGCCACCTCATCACGGACCATCTAGATCACACCACTACAATGATTCTTCAGATTTGATCTTCCTATATGCAGGATTCCTACAGGATTTACCAAATATTGTCTTTATCTTCTGTGCATTTAATGATGTTTCCTGAGCAAATACAATGGAGTGACAGAAGTATCAAAGGCCATGCAATACTTAAGAGCTCTGCTTCTCACACTGGCTTGTTTAACTGTGCACACAGCTTATGTTTGTCAGAGAACAAAATTTCTTCATCAGATAATCACACTATAACCCAAATTCTCACCACAAAATGGAAGATCTAAGAATAAAAATCTCACCGCTTCTATTCCTGATGTAGAACGAACACCTTTGACCTTACTTCTTTTATGAGCATTGTACACTACAAGAGCAAAAATCACAATCAGAACAACTTCACAGAAGACGCACCTCCCAGTGGAGGGAATAACAGGAAAAAATGAACCACTAGGCAGTTCTAGTCACAGTGCTTAAAGCTCAGCTGAAAGGCACTCACATACTGCAGTGACAACAGTGCTATAGGAAACTCGACAGAACTTAAGACTTCACATGAGGTCACTTTGAGCACAGTGCATTCAGGAACAGAAGGCTACATATCAGATATAACCGATTTCTAATACTGTTGTGTAGTCTCTCAAGAAAAAAAAAAAAAAAAAAAACTAATTTTAAGTGTGCTGCAGAACTGGATATTGAAGAACTGAGAGGTAACTGAATGAAGTTCCTACCTTTTTTTTCCTTTTTTTTTTTTTGTTGTTGTTGTAATTTTAAAGTAAGGCTACCATCTGATTCTCTATAGATTAAAACTTATAACAACTTCTATTAAAAAAAAAAAAACTGCAGAATTCATGTCTCCTAATGACTTGTTCAAAAATTCAACATTTAAAGAAAATCTTTGTAGAGAATGTATAAAATCAAAGGGGTTTGGAACACAGAAATACTTAAACGGCAGAAGACTGTTCTTTGCCAGGCCAGCCAACATTTGTATCAAATGCTGTGATTCCTCTTCCACCAGGAGATGTGATCTCCTCAATTCCGCCACCAGAAGGGGTGAACAGCGGGCGGGAAGCGCAGGCGGGCGGGGCGACGGCGGCCCCGGGGCTACTTCCGTGGGGCTTCCCTTCCCTGTCGGCTCCCGCCCTCACCCTCTTCTTTTCCCTCCCGACACCGGTCCCGGGAGGAGCGATGGCCAAGACCTGCAGTGCTGCCGCGGCGAGCCGGGGAGCTGCCTGCCGCGGCGGCGGGGCGCGGGTCCCCTCAGGAGGCGAGGCGCCGCGCGGTTGGCGGCAACGGCCGTTGGGGCTGAGGCGAGGGCCGTGCCTCAGTGCACCGCTGCCGCCTCGTGGCATCACGCCCGCTTTCTGAATTAAAACAAAGCCTGATCAGTTTGTTTCTTTGGCAGACGGCTCATCCACATAAACTAGTTTATATAAATGTTGTCTTTATACACCAAGACGGTATCCAGTTGATCTTGGTTCAGATGCCTATGTGTAAATGTCTAAACCCGTTTGAGTGTCATATGGTAACCTCTCCTTATTATATGAAGGATGGTGGTTTCCTCACAGGTTGTTTATCATAACTTGTCAGATCCGTACTGGTACCTCAGAGCATCTGAAATGGCACTGGAAACTTATGTTTGGGCAGCTGATTTGACCCTTTAGTGTTAGCAATATTTTTCTCATGTCAATTGGGTAAGGTGTGCCTTCGCAACATTGATGATGCTGTAACAAACTTAACTTGATTAGGGAAATGCAACAGGAATATGTTTGTGTAGTTTAGGGGTCTTGACAGACCAGAGTGTTGAGAGGCAAACAGAAGCTGAAGACAGCATGTACGTCAGCAAGATGACCACAGACTGGAGAAGGGGTGGATCCGGAAAATTCACAGTCTGTTAGTATTCATTCTGCAGGTCATACAGTCTTTGTTTCAGCTTTTGTGTGACAGTCTGCAGTACCAGGTCTTTCTAGCCCATTAACTAAAGTTAATGTAGATCTAACTGTACACACTATATTCATTTATTTGATCATACAAGTCCATTAACATCAATGGATTCCATCAGTGGTGGCAGCAAGCAACCTCCCAGATGTATCATGAGTGGTTTATACATGTAGAGGAGAAGTTTTGTCTCCTGCTCCATTATCTTCACTCCCTGCTCTACATCCTCTCCTTTCAAAACTGGAATCCCATCTTTATGTCCCTTCCTTCACCTCACTGCTGTTTATCTCTGCTTGCACAAACCAGGACTCTGGCCCATCTTCTGCCCCACTGAAGGCGTTGTCAATGTCACGAATATCATTCTACTCTGCTCTAACTACTCCGATTCAAATCCAGAATTTCAGGTCTTTAGTTCCTACAAGTACTGCTGAGCTACAGCTGTTGCTGCATGAAGTCCACTTAATGTCAGCTCAACAACAGCCACTAGGCAGTTACCACTACCATAACCTATGTGAGTGCTTCTTTGCAGGCAGAATCAGAGAGTTGTTATTGGTCTAGCCAGAAAAGGCTTCTTCATTGAAATTCTTCAAATACAGCTGTTTGGGACTTCTATACTATTGTATTATTGCTATTTGGGCTTTTGATTTATTAATACCAGTGTTGTTCACCCATAACTAGGTGTGATATTAGTTGCCGTGCATTGTAAATGAAGTTTAAAATTAAATTTTTAAATTCTTCTTTTATATTGATTTTACTTTCATCCTAGAAAGCCTGTGTCAGAAAAAGTGAAAAAGGCTATAGCAAACCTTCATCCCATTTCAAGAATAAACACACACTGATGCACCGATACCTCTTTTTAAACTGCCTGCTGGTCTTATGTCAGTGTAAAGGTGAGATTCCTCATTACCTATGTAAAAAATACCCTTCCTATTGTCCATCTTCATGGACAAGAGGCGAGACAAGCTATGAAGACATCTGTTTCTGCTGTATCACCATCCAGACTTGTTGCTGAGGAGATTTGTAGCATTATTTGGGGAAGTTTGTGGTCCTGTTTAAGGTGCAGGACCTTGGTGGAAATGACTGACAGGCAGCAAAACTTTTCCTTTGCCAGCAGGAACCTTGTAATCTTCCTTTTGTACTTCGATAAGAGCTAAGCCAGGCTAAACTCAAATGGAGAGGAGACATATTGTAGGGATCACAGTATGGCAAAGGTTGAAAACTTTGACTTTGTTCCACAGCTCAATAACTTATATTAAAGCTGGAAATCTTTTTCCAGAGATTCTCTTTCCTTGTACTTTTGTTTTTAAATCTCAATTATTACCTCAATCATACCTCAAGTAAGAGGTACACCTTTCTGCCTTAGTTGGTGATTTTAACCTCTAATGTATTTTTTCCAAGTTACCCAGCTCTCAGTGTATACATAACCTGGAGCTCAGATCTAGCCTCACGTTGCCAGTCTCAAGCATTTTCTTTTTTGCTCTCTGAATTCATTTAGCTTTAAACTATTAGTCTCATCAACATCTGAGTTGCAGAGTGCAGCACTAGTGATTACTTCCTGTAACATGACAACTTTAAGGACTGTAGAACTAGGCTTTCTGTGCAGCTTTTGTGCAGCTTCCTGTGCAGCTTGTGTCACAGCTAAGCTTCCTTCAGATTTATTGCTCTCCAAACTGGCTGTTTTTCTTTAGTTTTTAGGCTGAGTCTCAGACTGATAATTGTCTGTTGTAGTTTTTTCAAGTGTACTTTTATCATCCCTTCCCCCTAACTACTACTTGAGACTTCACCTTATTTCTTGTTATCTTCAAACTTTCTCAGTGTGATATTTACATTTCCCCTTCTTCTTTCTTTCTTCCTTTCTTTCTTTCTTTCTTTCTTTCTTTCTTTCTTTCTTTCTTTCTTTCTTTCTTTCTTTCTTTCTTTCTTTCTTTCTTTCTTTCTTTCTTTCTTTCTCTTTCTTTCTTTCTTTCTTTCTTTCTTTCTCTTTCTTTCTTTCTTTCTCTTTCTTTCTTTCTTTCTTTCTTTAGTTAAGTATCAGTGGTAATAGGAATTCTGGAGTAAAAAAGACCACCTGGTTCTATTTTTCCAGCCTCTTGCTCTCTCATGCTACCTCACCTTCATATGAGCCATTATATTTACCAAGCTCCATCTTTCCAAATTTGTGTTTCTTGCTCTTCTCGGACTTCCATCCTTTGATGTATAGAAAGTTTCTTTCAATTTCCAGCCTAAATTTATTCCTGAACAACTAATATGAATTTGTTTGTTTATTTATATTATCTTTTTAAGTGTTCTTTCTTTGCTGTTGTTTACTTCTTATGCCCTAATACAGAGGGAGGACTATACCCTTATCAACTTGCATTTTGCTAATTGAAAAGTCAAGTTTTTCAAGTTTCCTGTAAACATTCCTTTAGCAATACCTTTAGAATGAAAAGGCATTCCTCTTCAAAGACTGAGTAAATACCAATTTTCTTCTTTCTGTTTTTGAATTCCTTCAAAAACAGGTTACTGAAACAAGACCTAATACAATGCATTTACTAAATTTAGAGGGGGAAAATGAAGGCTTTGTTTAGGAATACAGAAGATATGGCTTAAAGCATCTAGAAAGGAACAAAACTGTCCTTAAATTTAACAATATGAAGCATGTGATTTTTTTTCACTCATATTAGGAATAGCTTATTTATTCTTAGACATCAAACTAAAAGTAATCTACACATATACTCATTTCATAACAGAAGAGAAACATTTCTTCCCCTCTGCTTTTTCTTCCTTTCATTTACTTAGCTCCTGTATTCTCAGCATCAGCTTGGAAAATTCTTGTTTAGACATCTGGGAAAATTTAAAGAAATCATTTGTACTGTCAGCATTGAAAAGAGGGTTTCTAATCTTTTCTGTACTGCAGCTTAGAAGAAAAGGTAATAAAGCTTCAGAAGCTGGAGGAAAGAAAAAGAGAGAAAAAGTTGCTGATCCCAAGAGCAACACTCTTTTGGCATTCTTTTTCCAGATTCAAACCATTAATCTCTTTCAGTCAGGAAAAGATACAGTAACAGCAGAAACAGCAATTGCACATGGAACAGATCTGGCAGATGTTCTAGAAAGAGAGCATTATTTAAAATTCAGTACACTTCAGAGATTTGGAAAGGTTTGGCAAAGCAAATTTGTAGAATTTGAATGTAACAGAAGAGATTTCCTTAAGGAAGTCAAAGTTATATATTTAAAAAAATTACATCTTTCAAAGGATTAAGAGTCTGCTTTTTCTCCTTTGAAAGAAATACACAAGTTCTCATTGGTACAAATCCACAAAAAGCCTTATTTTTTGTTAAATCCCAATCTTTCAGTCCCCTTCCAGTTCCTTTCATTCCTAGTCCCTGGCACAAGCAACCTAGTCTCTTAGAAATAAAATTTTATCCTCCTTGTCCTCCCTACTTCATTTATTCTGAAGTTGGTCTTAATACCACAGTATTTTCTTTAATTCCAGTACCTTACTAAAGAGCTGATCTGAACTGAGGAAGAACCTCAAAGGGAAATTTAAGCACCCTGTAGCAGTTGTTGGGCAAGTTAGCCTTTGTACAGCAAACCATCATGCACTGGTTAGCTAAATACATAAATAAAATTCTTGACTCAAGTGCCATAAAAGGGAATTTTTTAAGGTAAACGCCCAAATATTCTTGAGGTCTGTGAATCACCTGGCAGCTTCTGAGTTTCTTACATTTTGTTTTAAATAGTTTCTGTTACATATTATCTGAAGCCTATTTTGGACAGTCCAGTTAGTATTGGAGGCTTCCTGTTGTCTTCAAAAATAGATATTTTTGTTTACCTGAAATTATTACCTCACTTAATTCTTGATAGTTTTTTAAAAACAGGGTTTTACAAGTGTAAATATCCCCAGACACCTTGTATATGCACAGTTCAAGAGTTTAACCCATTCCTTTCTAAGCAACGTGGAAAACTGAAGCCTGCACATTGAAATTCATATGCTATGTAGTCCCATATACTCGCATTTCCTACATATACAGAAAAGAAAAATCGTGCCTTACTACGCCAGGTTTGACAAGTTTGGGGGTTGTTTTGTTGTAACTTTGTATGACTTTTTCTGTAATATTTCAGCTGAATTAATGTTTATGCGGTTTGGATCAAATAATTAATTTTGAGCTTAATCTTTTTTCTCAACAAGTAGAATTGATCCCCAAATCACAGGAAACCCATACTTTTCTGACTGATGTAGGTCCTCTGTTTTGGAAAAGATGCTTTCCCTGCAAGTGGAAGAAAAAAGAGTTAAGACTCAAAAGAGTGATGAAGTAAAGAGAGAGACGGGAGGAATGTAACATCTGTAAAGTATTCCTTGGTTTTCTCCTTTGGAATGTATACAGTCCAGGATCAGTTAAGGTGCAACTGTCTTGCTGTGAAATGACTAGATTTTCCTGCAGAGTAGAACACCAAAAATTTGTTCACAAGTGGAGGTACAAAAACTTTGTACCATCAAAATAATCTACATTAGCTTCTTAAGTCTGTGAAGGAGTTGACACTTGGTTTGGCTGCAGAAACAGCTATTTTTTATGGACTTGCTGAACTTTCTGTAAGAGGACAAATGACAACAAAAATTACAACAAATTACAACAATAGAGGAAAATAAGGCTAAAGTAAGGCTTTAAAATAAACACTGCAAGTATGGAGCACAGCTAAAACTAGTGTTCCTGCTATATTTAAAACAGTCTATTTTTAAAAGTCTATATTTAAAACTCCCCTCTTCTCAGATCTGAGCTGGATACTAAATAATCTGTGATGAAATATTTTGAAATAGATGTACATATAAAAATCAGTTGCTGAAGTTGATCAGCTGTTCTTTTTTGCATTGTCTCAGGACCATCTGTCTTCAATTTTAAAAGACTGTAGTGGAGTTGTCCCCATAATAAGCTATAGAGTTGTTTGGGTTTTGTTTTTGTTTTTGTTGTTGTTGTTGTTTGTTTTGTTTTGTTTTAACTAAGTGTAGTAATTCTATATAGATAAATATTGTAGTTTTTGAACTATTGTAGCGGGACTTAGAGATCCTCCCTTGAGCCCTAGGGGCCCAGAGAGTCCTTTTACATTTTTCACCCAGAAGTGAATCCTGGTGTGCTGCAACAGCATGACCTCGTGTAATGCCAACTCACATAGCTGAGTTAATCGCGAGGGAGGAAATGTTTCTGTAAAGCAACCAGCGCGTGACAAGATATGCGGAACAAAGTGCAGCTGTAATCAGCAATACGCCAACTAAAGCGTTCCAGGAGAAGAACCACAACTACAAAAGGAGGAGGGAGCAGTATGTCAAAACTGGGAAAACTGTGCATGTGACAAGTAAGGTATAAATATACCCAAGACACAGCAGCAAACTGAGTCCTTGTTATCACACTGCTGCCCAGGTGGTGACCACCTCCCAGGATGGGGGACACCTTCTCCCATATATTTCTTTCCCTGGGAACTGAATGAGAGACACTGGTTATGACAGAGTTGACAGAAGGGTGAGTGGAATTCCAACTTAGTTCATACCAACTACATAGTAACTGTAACTGTATATTGTATTAATTTGGATCAAAAATTCGTATCACAATTTGAAGTAACTGAATTAATAAAGTTAGTTGATTAACTACTAAGTTGTTTGACTCGCTTCTTTTCAATCACGATATCCAAAAGAACCTATCAGCTCTGGCTACCAGAAATTGATGTAGTCACCAGGATATTTGTGAATTGAAAGAGAGAGACAGCATGGCAAACGGAGGCTTGGACAAATTTTGAGGAGACCTTGACAGGGAAGGATTGGCAAACCCTAAAGGGAATAAAGAAATTATAGAGAAAAATTTGTGTGGATTCCACCAAATTAAGGTCTGAATTTTATAAACAGCAATCAGCATGTAAAATGAAAAAAATAAAGGTGCGTGCATATGGTTCTTGAAAGATGTATTACAGGCAGTTATTGACTGACTAGGAAAGTTACGAGTTAAAGAAAAAAAAAAAAGGAAGTAAAAGAATGACTTACAGGTAAAGTGAGATAACCTTGACACTTAAGCCAGGGTCCTTCAGGGAAGTATAATACAGCTGGACACATACCTGTCTTCACTAGTTATTGAAGAGAAGAAAAGGTTATTTTTCATAGACAAGATGATAACCCTGGACCTAATGATGACTAAAAGGTAATAACTCACCAAAAAACTACCAGAAATTAAGATCCTGGAGAACTCCAAGACATACAAAAGGATATGGCTGAAAGACCAGGGGAGAGTGTACTAGAATGGTTATCCCATGTATGGGATGGCAGAGCAGGAAATATAATCTCCTTAGTGGAGGCAAGGCAAATGAATTTGAGACCAGGAGTATTTGTACATACTAGAGGAGATGAAGGTCCTAGAACTCCATGGACATTAATATTAATACAGGCAAGAGGGCTCCACCATGCTGGCTGCAGAGAACCAGTTAGTTGTCTGTGGACCATGGAAAGGGAGCTGAAAAGCTCTTTGCTAACTGTAGAGGTAGTTGCTGCATTGCACGCAACACCTGTCCACCATTAGATGGACAGGATGAACCCTCCCCATGGGAAATGGAGGCAGCTCCTGGAGACCTCCAACACATCTTTAAGGGAATACCAGAGTCCCTAAAAATAATGGTTCTGACAGCCTGCAATTCTGGTAGGGCAGGGGGAGCTTATCTTCAACAACTTTTCAGAGATATCCTTACTGATGCATAAGAAGTAGGAGTGGGGGATACCAAACGTGCAAAGACAGAGTTATGAAGAGTGAATCTTACCCAACAATTACGCCTCTTTGGGAAAATAAAACAAGGACTCAAGAGGGAATCCATGCAGAATGAGATGAAAGAAAAAGGTTATGGTGACAGCACCTGGAAAAGGGGTATACAAGAGCACTGCTCCATTGGCTGCTGCTAGACAAATTAAGGCTTGTGGCAGGCAGAAATAAACCTATTCCTCGGGCCTCACAGATAACCCCTAGTGCCCCTCCTTTCACTGTCAGCTATGCAGCATACAGTCTACTTCAACAGCAACTTCAACAAATGCAATTAAATTCAGAGAATCAGGGAAACTACAAAGCAGGCACCCAAAATCATCATGAGTATTGAGTGCTAAGGTGATGAACACAGAAAACAAGAACTATGACCTCCATAATATAGTAACTGTGAACAATAAACATACCCTATCCTTTTTAGTTGATACGGGAGCTCAAATATCCATGATACAAGGGAGGATTTCATTAGCCATCCTCCTACTGGGAGAAAACATATCA
Source organism: Anseranas semipalmata (assembly GCA_013399115.1). Classification (NCBI taxonomy): domain Eukaryota; kingdom Metazoa; phylum Chordata; class Aves; order Anseriformes; family Anseranatidae; genus Anseranas; species Anseranas semipalmata. The sequence goes on along the minus strand of VXAA01007438.1, from coordinate 108,356 downwards.
CAGAAAACATATCACTAGAGTGAATGTCACCCATGTACAATATCCTATTGTGACAGCAAAACTTGATATCCCATTATTATCCCCATGGAAACCCAGAAATATTAAATGGTTTTGGGTAATGCCAATATTCTAAGAATGGATATATTAAATGGAAAAAACTGGACTAACAGACAAGCTCTAAGGACTTTTGGGACACCCTGATATGATCAAAATGTTATAGATGAAAAATCACACTCAACAGTGGTAATTAATCCATTAACCATGGCCCCTTTATTGCCTCCATCAGCAGTGATTTATCCTGAACAGTACAACATGCCTGTGGAGGCAATAAAACCAGTCACTGAGTTAATTAGGTAAATAGAAAAATGAGAAATAATTACTCAAGCACTCTCACCCTATGATTCTCTCATTTGGGCAGTTAGGAAGGAAAATGGAAAGTGGCAACTGACTAGTGATTATTGTTGCCTTAATTGGAACACTGAGCCATTGATGGCAGCTGTACCCAGTACGGTTGATGTTATAAATGAAATCCAAGGGTGGAACATCCCCTGGTTAGCAGTTTCAGGTGTTAATAACATATTTTTCACGGTTCTTTTACAGCACAAGGATCAAGAAAGATTTGTTTTCACGTGGAGGGGTATACAATATACCTTTACCCATATGCCTCAGAGGTTTAAACACACACCAAACATTTGTCATAATGCACTGGCGAAGGTTTTACATACTAATATACATCTAATATACATATACTAATATACATACTAATATACATACTAATATACATCCTAATACCTCTCGACATCAAGTTAATAGAATATATTGATGACATTTTTATTGGAGGGGAAACTTCAGGACAAATAAAAAGTGTTGTACATACAATTGTCAACAGGTCAGAAGAATTCAGGTTGGAGATCCCCAAAGGAAAACAGCAGTGACAATCCCAAGGAGTAACATTCTTGGGTATGGTCTGGATGGGTGGTCTTAAGATAATTCCCACTGATACTGTGCAATCATTGCATGAAATGAAATCTCTGGGGGCAAAACTCAGTTGTGGCCAGCTATGGGAATGCTCAGGTTTTGGAGGAAGCACGTGACTGGATTCACATGAACTGCCAGACCTTTATACAATCTTGTCAAAAATAATGGCAAATGGGAATACACGCCAAGGCATGAAATATTTTTGCATATGTTAATTAATACCTACTAATCTTTGGAACTCATCTGTCCTAGTGCCCCTTTTCACTTGTATTTAATTATTAACTATGGTGGTTATTCCTATAGCTTATGGCAATGGGATACATTAATATCTCACCAACCCATACAGTTTGGTTCAGGATCTTGGCAGGGATCACAGAAGAATTACACCCCTTACAAAAAGGTATTATGTGCTACTGCAACAGCTTTAAGAGATTGTAAGGAGCTAGCAAATAATGATTCATTGATATTACACAATCCATTGCCAGTAATAAAACTTAATTTGGAAGGGAAAGAGCTATCCCTAGGAGTGGCCCAGAAAATGACAGCCTAAAAATGGATCTTGTATAGACATCACAGGGCTGAAGGAGCTGATGCATCAGGCAATTCCTTCCTACAAGAACACTTGTGGAGAGTGGGATTGACCAAGGAATATCATAGGCCCTCAGTGGCCTCACCAGTTGAAGATGCTTCACCTTATGATCCAGATAATCCAAAGTCTAGTTTACCAGTTGCAATGCTAAGCTTGTTGTCTAAGCTTCCTTCTGTGTAAGGAAGCTAACAACCAGAAAAGTGAAATTTAAAACAGTGAAATTCACTATTAAATGCTTACTCAGAAACAGGCACCTCCCCTAGATCACTGAGACAAAACTTCATTTCCCTTCCACTTCTCCATGGGAGGAGGGAAGGATGTTTCCTCAGTTAGAGGTTCAGTATACTCTAGACTTAATACCCTTCAACTAGGGCTTAAGAGCCTACAACTCATGTGCAGACCATCTCAACACGGGCACAGCTGTAACTGCCTTTGCAATTAGCACCTGGGAGAACTAGGCCAATTTCACAAAGGCATTTTAGTTTCACAGAGAAAAAGGTTTCTGATGATGAGATCTCAAGGCCTCAGCTTGGCCCAAGTGGCTTGGCATTCCTTCCTGAAGAAGCATTGGAGGAATAGGATGTCAAGGGAGAGGGAGTGAATTAGGCTATTCACATGTTGGAAATCAGAGGACATATTCACTGCTACTTTCACCAGTGATGGTGCAAAGCTAAAAAGAGATTATGTCAGGACTAAAAATGTACCAAGAAGCTCTACAACCTCCCCCCCTGGGATTTAGATGTTTGTGTTCAAGATCAGCTCTGATGTAGCACAACCATGTAACCTTGAATCAGCTGTCTGTGAAAACAGACAAGTTAGAGAGAGCTGCGAGAAGACATTTCCAAGACTTTCCCTCTGCTTGCTCTGGAAGCTGAACTTAAGCTCAGGCCCTGGTCCTTTGTCCTTGTCTAAGCTATGTTGCAGAGATGCCTCTGCCTGGCTTTGCATCTTTGCTGCTCTTGACCTTGCCTTGCTAATTTCTTGGCTTGGGCCTGCCTTGTCACTATAGGTTTGTTCAATGAGCACTGGACTGTAGCAGAATCTCACTACTGTCATCGGACTTGTTCTGCTCTTTTTGTTCAGGTACTGTGGGACTGCATCTGTTTTTAGAGGTCAGTGCCTGCCTGCTTTACTGTCACCCTGGCTCTTCTTTACCTTCTCTTGCAGAGCATTTTGCTTGTGCTGCTCCCCACAGATTTGTTCTCCCCTTACTCAGCTTTTCCATGTTTTTTCTTTGTCTGAGCCAAACTCCTGGTTTAGAAGTACTAGCTAACAGGAAAACTTCAGCTGCACATGCTCAAGGAAATCCAGGGTTATCTATATTATCTGACTAACAGTGAGGCTAGAGATACGAGAGTTAGTCAGAACTCGGGGAAAGCCATTCACGCCTAAAAGCCTACTGAAGGCTTAGCATTAAGACTACCTGACCAGAGCCACCTTAAGAGAGGTTAGTACTGTCAAATTCACAGATGTCAAGCCTGAGTCCTCCCCTAGGGCTGAAAATTCACAAACTCTTGTCAGCCAAAGCAAGGGGCACATTAACATATGGGAGCAGAAGGTTGCTAGTCATTACTGGCATTGCCTTTTTATTGACTTACATTTCAGGTTTGTGAATGTCATACCTAGACTGATTCTAATTTGTGATTTTCCCACTGTTTTCACTTCTGGTTTCAGCCTCTTTCTCCCAGTTTAGTTCCTAGAGCTAGGCTTCAGCTTGTCATTGGTTTAGACCGCTTGTATGTTTTCCATCTTTTTACTTGAATTTCTGTAATCCCTTTGGTTTCCTCATTCCTGTACCCCTTGTAATGTTGCTTTCTTTCTGCTGCCACTGCCTCATATCACATTCTCATTTATCCCCTAACTTTGTCTTCTTCCCTTTATTTGCCCAGAATAATTTCTCAGGATCTTTTACTGCTTTCAGTTTCTGTGTGATAATACTGTTCTGTCCAGTTCCCTGAACCATATATGAGTTTCTTCTCTATTGTCAAGGGCTTTCAAATACTCCCCCTCCTCAGTAGTGTCTTTTAACACATACAGACTGCTGAAAGCAGGCTCCTTCTTAGTGGGGATAGCATAAATGGTACTGCCACTATTGGGTCAGCTCTTGCATCTCCACATTGCATGTTGACATGACTGAGCCTAGAGAAATTTTGCCTTCCTAGTCAGACAGAGCACAGGTTACCCAACTATGCAGGGATTCAGCGAAGAGACTAAGAATGGGTAATTCTGTTGCTTCTTGGAAACAGTAGGGCACTGGGCAATCCTTTCAATTGCCTTCACATATATTTATCAGTACAGCCAGTGCACTGATGATGTCACTCTGGTGAACATGTTGCCCATGGTTGTCACAGAATACTTTTTTTTCTTTGTAGGTAGTTCTGATGACTTACTGGGATTTATTTGGGTACTGGTTGTGTTTTTGTCAGAGTGTTACTGTATTAATAAGAACGGTTACCAAGCATCCTGTGATTTTATACATAGAACTGCCAAATTACTGCTTTTATATGTATATAAAGTTATAAAGTTATAATAATATATAACATGTGTATACATATGCATATACAAGTATTAAAAGAACAATAAATGTTCTCTAATCCATTCTCTTTGCTCATTATAGTGCCATTGTTCTACTGTGATTGTAATATTAGAATTTCTTTTGAGCAGTTTCAGTGTCCTGGCATTTTATTAAATAAAATTATTAAAAATTATTAAATTATTATTTCATTTTTAAAATCTACCATTAATTATTAAAATGTGCCAGAAGGATTTCTGGCACATTTTTTCTATCCATCACTTTTCTTATTGATTTGCAGCTTAGAATCTCCATTAATGTTCTTCTCGGGTACTACTGTCTTGAGACAGAAATTGCGGTAAGAGGCACCAAGTGTATGCTTTGCCTAGAAGAGCCTTATGTATGTAATTCTGACACACTGAAATAGGTGAGTCCCCAAGACGCGGTAGTGTCCAAACTACTTTCCAACAACTTTCCCGCTGGCTCTGCCAGGGACACTGCAGGGCACTACTGAGTAATCAAACACTTTAATAAATTGAGTTAAAAGGTTTGTGGTATTTAACATTCTGTTCTGCATAAACAGATTGCTGACTTTTTTGTTGTTGTTGTTTTTGGCTGGAGACAGAAGATGTTAGGAACTGCAAAAGATGAACTGCTGAAAATGCAGCTCAGAAGTTCCTGAAACTGATTATTGTATGACAGACAACAAGCACTGTCTCAGATTCATTACTCATTATATTCCTCAGAGTGACATGCAACTACGACTTGCTTTGTTGTTGCCAACTACAGAAGCACTGAGACAATACAGAGTTCAATATGCATTATCTCAGCAGCTGTGATCTACTTAAAATCAAACATTCTAAGGGTATTCAGTGTGTTCCAAGTTCATTGTCAGACTGTGCAATTTTTTGTAGTTATAACTGCTTTGTTGCAATTCTGAGCTATGTTATGATTCTCCTCTATGATTTATTGCTGAAAGAACAAAACCCTTCAATTTTAGAGTTGTCTAATAACACTAATACACTACTGTTCAGAATATGTGGTGGTTTTGTGTTGTTTTTTGTTTTAGTTTTAGCTCCGTATCTTGAGTACCTATATCTAATAGCTTTGTTTGTCCCCCAGTTATGCTCCATTGCATACTGCACAAGAACCAAAGCAGACTCCTGAAGAGAGTTCAGAACACAACAAAACCTGCATAAAATATTCAAGAAAAACTCCCAGAAATTACACAAGCTGACACCACTGAATACCACAACGTAAAAAAAAATGTAAACTTAACAGTGTTGGTGTAATATTCATACAAATTTTGCTGGTAAAAGAGGTTGGTTTGTATTCTAGAGCTTATTGTAAGGACTACGGAGGTTGTTGACACTTCATTATTCTGTTACTTAGGCCTGGCATTGCCTTCATTTCAATTCTTGATCTTGCCACATATACTGCTCATATGCATTATTTTTTCTTTCTGAAAATATGCATTTCATCCCATAACTAAGATCTGCTGACAAGGGGTGACAGTCCTTGCTCTGTGGCATCACCTTCATATTGTAAGATCTTCAGTGCTTGTTAAGTAGTAGGCATACAATCACTATCTTGGGCCTGTGGAAGAGCAACAGTTATGTCAGGCATTGTCCTTTAAAGTGTGATTTGTGAAAACTGAAACTAATAACACTTGGCAGGAGACAAGAAATAGCTGAATTTTAAAATAAAAAGTCTTGCTTTGATACCTAAACCTGCCAACTGTCACTTTTTCTGGAACCATAGCAGGCACTCTGGTTCTGGCTGAGACTTGAGTGAAACAGAAATATTTGTTACAACACATCACTAAAATTATGGCTAAACCAAATAGGAAAAAACAATATAATATTTATTCTGGCATCACCTTTCAAAGATTAGCAAACATTAACTTGGCAGAGAACTGGTTCATTGCAGCATTTGCTTGATATGTCATCTAATACACCTGAAATCTTGAGCACTTTAATTCTGTGGCAAAACCGATTGACTTTAATGTCCATCTTTGTAAATAAAATGGGAATATAGCCCGAAAAACAACCTGACATATGATATCCTCCTTGTTAAAGGATTACATGAATTGAGAGAATAGTGACATTTAAATAGATCAAATTATAAAAGTCTTTTTCTAATATGAAAAATATTCTATGTGCACTATTAACAAGTGGCAAAATGTGAACACTGGAATTCATGCCTTGCACACTTGTACAAAATACTATTGCTACTAGGACTGCTGTAATATTACACAAAAGGTAACTGCACTATTATTTAGATAGGCAGTCTTTTGATTTCAACAGTTAGAACAATTTCACCACTACCAAATATATACACTTTTCTGCTTTTACCCTTCCTTAATTTAGTCATTAAATATAATTTGATGGACAAATTATACTTATGTGTAGAGAAATACTCACCCTAATAAGGGTTGCTCAGTGAACTCCTCAGCCATTCTGGTATAGCAAGCTAAGTAAAATTTCCCTTCAGTTACATATTTTTAGATGAAGCTTCCAAAATCAAGAAACAGATGAATTACCCTTCCTTAATTCCCAGAGCTGGCATGCCACAGAGAATCATAGGAAAATTATATATGAGCTCTCAAATCCCCTAACTGCAATAACCTTTCCAATCTCACTAAGTAAAGAAAATTAGAGGGGAAAAAAAATTCAATGAGTTGCATCTTAAACTGTGGCTTAATTAAGCATTTCCTTTGGCAACAGTACTGGCTTAGGTAGCCCACAACTCCCCTGTTGCCCTCCACAGAATGACTGACTTAAAGAACTGAGCCAGTTAAAAACAAGCTCTATTAAGTTACAGCAGCACCAAGAAGACTAGAGCAAACAGGGTGGCAGAAGCCTTTAGAATAGTACCTGTAAAAGAAATGTTCCTTATACTACGCTTTCCAATCTTATTTACAGTCATCAGCTAATTAAGGAGTCCAGTCTTTCCCAGTTATATTATCCAAGCCCATCCCAGAAATCATGGTGTATGAATGAAAAATTAGAGATCAGACCAAATGCAGTAAGAAAAGAGCAGATGCAAGGACTCTTGGCATCCTCTACTGATAGACCTATGCAGAAGGTTACTGATTATTTTACTTTGTTCTTCCATAGCTTCCGTAAGTATTTTCATCTTTAATGTTCCCTAGCACAGGGAACATTACACATCTACAGTACAAGTGGAATTGCCCAATAATTAGGGTACTCATATGGGACATACAAGTTTGAAGGAAGGAGTTAGATCTAGGTCTCACTTTCAGGACCATCACGCTAACCATTAAAATACCATAAAAATGTTTATACTGACTCAATGCTCTAATCCACAGTAAAAAAACATAGGCAATGGATATATCACTCTCAAGAAAGCTTAGATGTTGTTCTTCCTCATCTCTTGACCCCCATGAGACTTAGCAGCTGTGTGCCTAGCTAATCAGGCAGAAGCTGCAAATGTAGGCACTTTGAGGATGAGGCATTTCTGGTATAGGATTATACACCTAAAATCTGCTCAACTCAGAAGTATCAGCCTTTCTTTAACATGTATCCTACTGCGGTGCAAGATATTAATTGGATACCAAAGTATCCAATTATGAAATTTTAACATGCTTAATGTTGCTCCCCTGATAGCAAATAGGGAATTTTGGTACAAGTTCAACATGATGGATTGCTCAGGTCCCACAAAAGGAAAACAACTGTTCTGTGGGAGTTTTATTATAGAGACTTCAAGATTCTTGTCAGTTTTAGTCTTCAGATTTACTGTTTAGATTGATGTAGTCATTAATCACTGCATACTGTATTAATTTGGTACTTATAATTTTGTAAACAATCTTGGTGGATAGTCACCTAATGTTAAGAAGTGGTATTTTGTATCTATCTCACAAAGATGAAATGGCTGCAATTGCAAAAGAGCAGAACCTAGGCAGAAAGAAAAATGAAAAAAAATGATAGTTTTACTTTTGTTTTCAGTTTGCTTACAGTGATCCTGCCAAAAGAAGGTGTAATCACATGTTTCAAAATCTACTACTAGACTAATTTTAGAAGATCATTTTGAAGGAGCAATCTTTTAGTTTCTCATTGCCCCTTCTTTCTCCTCTTTTGACCCTGAACACTATTGCATATCTGCACTTACTAATTAGTACATATAACTAAAAAATGTTATGCAAACATATACATATAAGGAATACAATAACAGAAAAAAAAATTTAAATATTTCCAAATTTGATTTAACCAATCCGACATTAAGCATATCTAAGTCCAAATCTTTTGACTTGCAAACTAAAATTTACCAGGTCCTAATGTAAAGGACTGAAAACACAACTAATCACAACTGAACTAAGCTAAAAACTAGTTCAACTTGCATGGTTGAATACTAACACACTTGGAATAGAAGAGTAGATTTTTTTTTCCACAAATGGTCCATTTAATAATTTGAAGCACTTATATTTGCAAATAGATTTCTTCAAAAAAATATATATAATTTTAAACCAACAGCATTGCAAAGCATAAATAGGTTAGATTTAAAAGGAAAATCATCCCAATCTCTGTAGAAGTGAGAGCAAAAATAGGCCAGCACCTTAGTCACTACTAGAACTGTCTGAACTATCAGAAGATGAACTTTTTTCCTTTCGTCTCTTCTTCTTTTCCTTCTTATGATGTTTTCCTTTCTTAGATTTATTCTTCTTTTCCTTTTTCCTTTCCTTTTTGTGTGATTTTTGTTTTTTCGACTTTGGCCCATCCTCTTCAGCAGCACTTGATGAGGAAGATCTAGTAAAAATACACATTGACAGGTAATTAGAGAAGTAAAAACACCACAAGGTTTTTTTTTTATTATTATTATTAGTTCAGTATTTATATAATGTTGCAAATCAAATTTGGTGAAGAATTTATACAGTAGCATCCACTGGAAAGCTTATGATATCTCACTTAGCATATTCAACTGAACAATGACTTTTCTAATTAGACTATCATGCCAGAAAAACAGTATGTTTACAATGCAGATTAATTAACTGATAGGCGAGTTGTGTGTTTTTCATCCTTCAGTAAGAAAAAGACCATGAGTACAGAACTCAAGAAAACTGAGTGAAAGTATGACAGTAAAATAGAGCTTCCACCTTTTAAAGTATCACATGATCAATACCAATGATACAGGAATGCCTTAAGACAAACCTTCATGTATTTCACAGATATAAAAATCTAAGAGAAATGGGTATGACGAATTTGGATGCTCTTGCAGTTAGATTTGTCTCTAACCAGGAACGATGAGGGAAGTGACTATATACATACAAGAATTAAGACAACAATAAAAGGAAAGCCCCAATTATTGCACTCAAGAGGGCAGTTCCATCCCATTGTTTCCAAGATAAACTATTAATTACTTGCATGTAAAGACTAACGCCAGCAGACTAACTCTTCTGTAAATGTAGGTTAGTGCTACACTATGTAAATAAGGAAGGGAGAAAATGCCAATGGAACCAGTGTTAAATTCTGTTTTTTATTTTATATCTGGAGAACTTCTTATTCTGGCCTCCAAATGCATTACATGTTTCCTGGCTCTCAGTGCAGTTCCTAGGACGTTATCTCATCAACAATCCTAATGACTGATCAGTCTATAGCCTCATCTGAAGATCAGTCAGCAGGCCAAAACTCAAATTGACAACAAATTGGGTATTATGACCTTTTCTTTGAAACCAGAGTAACACTTTTTTAGGCTTCTACAGCAACAGGAACATTAAAACTCAACATATGCTAAGCAAAACTAGTTTTCCTTTTGATAGTTATGCTACTCAGAAAGAGTGCGTCTGCACGTGCATACACGTGTGCACACAAGGAAACTTAGGGTCTTGTAAGCTCCAGGGAGGCTTTTCCATATCAGCTAAGCTGGGGACCAACCCCATAATCCCCCCAACTCGCTGTTCTCCTTTTCTCACCACATTCTCACTGCTTTCTCAGACCTGCATACCTCCAGAACTTCTATGTCTTGCTAGAGTTTTCAAGACTTCCATGTTCCTAACTCCACGGCAGAAGCCTGTGGCTTTACCATTACTCAAAGAACAAACAAGTTCTCACTGGAAAACAGGAAGTTTTTCCAACCAAAAAGGTACTTGCCAAACCCACTGCATTCAAAGAAGCAATATTTGCTGAAACAAAAAAAAACACCCAAACATCAGAATATTTCTAAAATTTCTGTCTTGAAATTAAAATAGGTGTATGGAAGAGTTACCTTTTCCTTGGTCTCTTTAATTTTGTTTTTTCTTTGCTTTTTCTTTTTTGTTTCTTTTTTTCTTCCTCCTCATTTAAATCTATGGATAAAAAATTATAGTTTACAATACACTTCAGTCTGAGTTAGGAAGAGCATTAAAAGAATGGCTGCAATAGTAATGTAAAGTTATGATGAAATTCTTCTTAAAAGTTTTTCTTTTCCTTTCTTCAAATTCTAGTCTAGTATATTAATTTCAAAAATATTTTGCAGAGTAGGAGAACTTAATATACAACTAATATACTAAGGACACTTATCTGAACACTAACAATGAAAGAAGCCCTGTAAAACATGATAAGAATTCGCAATTTTCTTATGTGTTTGTATCACCTTCGGGGTTTCACATCTATTCTTCTGTATTTTAAAGTACTTGTACAAGTCTGAAACCAGGTCACGTAACTAGAAGATACAGAAGAAAAATACATATATATTCCCTTAGGCTTACTTGAACTAATTTCACACAGCCTTATTTCACACTTCATAAATAGCTATAACTAAGATAAATCTGAGTTAACCGTCAATGTAACATCTATGAAAATTGGTAGAAAAGTCACCCTTAATCTGTATATAGTCTCTAATTCCCCACTTTCCCTATGCAGTTGCGTAAAAAGCTAAATACAGGACAGAAATATTGAAGTAAAAGACTGCTAGAAAAACAAATGAAAAACACTTTTAGTCCACCACACTTAAGAGGACAGAACCATCTGACTATTTGTCCCATTTCTGCAATGCAAATAAAGATACACAAGAAAGGCCAGTATTTTATTTATGAAAACTCTTAACACACCCTGCAGTTTCAGGAAAAACAGGAGGGAGGCATACACTAAAATGCCAAAGTCCACAGATTTTGCCCAGGCTAATCTACGATTTCTTTAACATAATGAAACACAGCATAGCTGTTAGACAAAGTCCTTAACATTAAATACAACGAGAAGGAACAAAACTTAAATCCTTATTCTGTTGAGTAGTTACAGGTTCTCAGTAACAGCGTGCAGCAATGGTGATATTATCTGTTGCGGGAATACTAAAGTAACTGTATTCTGCCTAAATCTGCAGCTTCAGTAGCAGAACATTCATGTTCATTTCCTGCCCTAACTGTTTAGTATTATATAGTATCTTCATATTTCACTTATAACCAATATTTGTATCTCACTGGATGAAATTTCTGACCTTAGACTTTGCTATCCCAGTTCAACAAGTATTTTTTAATTCTCTGAAATGCAAATTCACTACATAAGTGTACATTATAATATCAGCTAAAGCATACGCTACATGCAGGAAAATACTGGCTTTACAATTTATCCTTAAAACAGACAGCTAATTTTTAGAATTTCATTTCTATCATACAAATAACTTTCCATTGAGTCTGTATGTTAACACAGTTATTCATTTGCTACCACAAACAGAAGTTACTGGTCTGTATATTCTGAACTGAAAATTGAAAGAATTAAATATGAATTCAACGTGTGAACATGGGCTTGGTAAATTTTTAAGAAAACAGGTCAAAACTTTAAGTGTAAGCAGTGCAAAAATGTTGAGAAGATGAGGCCACTTAAAATGACAAAATCTTACTTACATTATTGACAGTTGAAGATACATACCTACTTTAACTAGCAGACAGTTTGAGAACGAACATTTAATAGACAGGGATATTGCAAGATCCAGTAAACAGCTTTTTCTCCTGCAGATATCTGTCTTCAACTAGTTTAGGTCCAACAGAAAACCAACCCAACCTTACATTCAAAAGCACATAATAAATAGAAACATTTTTTTCCAAAGAGACTTGTTGCAAGAAAGGACTGTTGCAACCAATTTGGCACTCTTGACAGGCATGCTATACATTCCTTTTGAAGTGTTCTGGCAAAATACAGAGTTCTCTCTATCCTTTCTCCTCCCTACATAGCATCCTTAGTAGAACCAAATGTAGAGTCTAGAATATGATAGCAACAGAACAAAACAAGATGTTTCAAATTAGTGGAAAGAAGAAAATTTATTCATTTAGAACATACTACAATAGAACAACCTTCTCTTCTTTCTTAGGGGAACAGCCTCTTTAAAATTCAAATAAACGGAAGTATCTGTTAACTAATTAATGCATCTTTTCTCTCTCTGGCAAACAGTTGATGCTCAGACTGTCCAAACAGAGAGTACTTCTCCAAATATCAATGTTGAAACTCAATGGGCTAGCTGTTTCTGCCAAAATACTACACAGAAACTAGTGAGAAACTCAACTGCCATGTTTGTCACTAGTTTTAAAAGTCACTGTCAACTTTAAGATGTTTAAACTACATGTATTCACAGGATCAACTCAGAATATCCATGTAATTTTCTTCTAAGCAGCTGCTTATTTTGCATTTTAAGGAGCTCTTTTGGGGATGTTCCAAATGGTACGTTTTTAACTTCCTATGAAAGGAATTAATAAAAAAAGGCATGGATGTATCAAATCTCCGAAGTCTGAACATATGATGTAAAAGACATATTTTTAAAGCACAGACTAAAAGAACTAACAGGAATTCTCAGAAATGATAAAGTGATAGTTAGGCACATCAGAAGACATTACCTGATTTACACTTAAAGAAAATTAATTAATTAAAAAAACTTACTCTTTTTTTCACGCATGGCTTGCAATCTCTGTAGCTCTTCTTCCTCACTGTCTTCACTGCTAGTGCTGCTAACATCTAAAACAATATCTCTTTGAGGATCCACTCGGAGGAAGTTTCGGCATTCAAATGTCAGATGACCAGCTGAACAAAACAAAAATTTAGAAAGAAAAATTAAAAATCACCAAACAGTATCAAAAGCTAAATAACACCTGTTCTAGTATCATTTAGTTTTGATATGAGAAAAAAAGGCTAGGATAGGCTTCAATCAATGAACAAGGTGGGAGAATGCTTACTTCGAAAATGCCTCAAAGAATTTTGAGAGGCTGTGCAATGGTATTCCATCTAATGGTGCTTTATGATCTCCCCCATATTTCTGTTAATTTAAAGATCTTGTCCAAACTTTACTTTCTATTTCTTTAATGGTCTCAGATCCTTCCTGAAGAAATTATTTAAAAGCATGAAGTGAAATATTTAAAAAACTACAGCAAGTGTATTATATTACTCTTTCTGTCTCCCTTTAGTGAAATAGAAGAATTTTATTCCCTTACGAGATACAACCCATATTTAACAATCAGTACATAATACTGAGCAAGCTACTACTTGACTAGTATTTTTAGCTTTCTGAATTACATCTCAATCGTGACCAGAGTTAGACACCTTGAAGCTGAATACATCTATTGGAATTACAGCAAAAAATAAAACAAATTGAAGACATGGGTTGTGAGAAACTAAGCTAAAGATACAGGAGTTCAAGTAGCAATTGAAGCAAACTCAGCTTTTTCCTATCAAAAAAATACATCTTGAAGACAGAACTTTTAGGAACATAAATATAGGCTGTGTGATTTGACTACAAGTTTACTTCTCTTCCAGAAAGCTTCTGACATTGCACTTTCAAATGAACCACTAAATCTATATTGATACTCCTGTTCCTTTGGATGAGTGGATACACATTGACAAAATTTTTTTTTGGAAGCAAAGTCTACATTGAAAGAACCAAGCAAGCTTTTTTCCCTTCACTCCATATAACACTCATAAAAAATAGCTTGAATCACTGTGTTCAAAGTTCAGTGCAATTCACTATGGAGCAGTGTCCATGCCTCTTTTGTTCTAAAAATAAGACTTAGTGATTAACAAATTAAAATCTTCACTAATACATACCTACATTCATCAGGAGAGTAGCCACAGATGTACTTTTATCAACAGAGCATAATGAAAAGCATGAGCTAGATACTAACTACAAAACTTACAAATAACAAAATGAACTGTTTCTTGCAGTATAGAATGCACAAAGAAGTAGCTATCTTAGTGCAGCAGATCATAAGATTATAAAATTTTTCTTTCAAAACACATTGGACATTCCTTGGGCAAAGAAGCCTGCTTAAGCTTGCAGTAAGACTCAGAAGAAGCACAAATGCTCATCTCAGTAAGTACTATGGCATATATAAAAGATGATGCTTGAAATTCAAAGTTTCTCAACTAATTACATTGCAAATTCAGTATATATGAATACAAAGCATACTTTTTTTTTTTTCCTGAGAAACTCAGGTCAGGTCTTCAAAAACAGTAATAGGTGTGAGGAGCCAGAGAATGAAAAGAAAATTAACCAAAAATATATGGTAGTTTAAACTGACAACTGTCTAGGCAACAAGGGAGGAAACTCTTTTCCTCCCCCAAAAGTAGGTCCATCATCATAGGATCACAGAATCATTTAGGTTGGAAGAGACCTTCAAGATCACCTAGTCCAACCTATGACCTAACACTAACAAGCCCTCCACTAGACCATGTTGCTAAGCTCAACATCTAAACATCTTTTGAAGACCTCCAGGGATGGTGACTCGACCACTTCCCTGGGCAGCCTGTTCCAATGGCTCACAACCCTTTCAGTAAAGAAATTTTTCCTAATATCCAACCTAAACCTCCCCTGGCGCAACTTTAGCCCATTCCCCCTCGTCCTATCACCTGACACGTAGGAGAATAGACCGATCCCCACCTCGCTACAGCCTCCTTTAAGGTACCTGTAGAGAGCGATAAGGTCGCCCCTGAGCCTCCTCTTCTCCAGGCTAAACAACCCGAGCTCCCTCAGCCGCTCCTCGTAGGACTTGTTCTCCAGACCCCTCACCAGCTTCGTTGCCCTTCTCTGGACATGCTCCAGCACCTCGATGTCCTTCCTGGAGTGAGGGGCCCAAAACTGAACACAGGACTCGAGGTGCGGCCTCACCAGAGACGAGTACAGGGGGACAATCACTTCCCTAGTCCTGCTGGCCACACTGTTCCTGATACAAGCCAGGATGCTGTTGGCCTTCTTGGCCACCTGAGCACACTGCTGGCTCATATTCAGCCGACTATCAACCAATACTCCCAGGTCCTTCTCTGCCAGGCAGCTTTCCAGCCACTCATCCCCCAGCCTGTAGCTCTGCTTGGGGTTGTTGTGCCCCAAGTGCAGGACCCGGCACTTGGCCTTGTTGAATGTCATACAGTTGGCCTCGGCCCACCAGTCCAGCCTATCCAGATCTTCCTGCAGAGCCTTCCTACCCTCGAGCAGACCAACACATGCACCCAACTTGGTGTCATCTGCAAACTTGCTGAGAGAGCACTCGATCCCCTCGTCCAGATCATTGATGAAGATATTGAAGAGAACTGGCCCTAATACTGAGCCCTGGGGGACACCACTCGTGACCGGCCTCCAACTGGATTTAACTCCATTCACCACGACTCTTTGGGCCCGGCCACCCAGCCAGTTTCTAACACAACGAAGCGTATGCCAGTCCAAGCCATAAGCAACCAGTTTCTTCGGGAGAATGCTGTGGGAAACGGTGTCAAAAGCTTTACTGAAGTCAAGGTAGACCACATACACAGCCTTTCCCTCGTCCGCTAAGTGCATCACTTTGTCATAAATTGAAGAAAACACTGCATCATCATATTGTTTACTACAGACTTACGGTAGCCGCACTTCTTGCATCCTGCTCTGATGTTATCCTTATTTCCACCTGAAAGATAAAATTCCATCAATTACGTGTTACCAAACATAACTGTTAAGATCCTTTTAAATCTGTCTTGATAACATCAATACACAGACCAGAGTGATTGCTCCTCAGAATTTTGGCAAAGTTTCTTTCTACACCTATGTGAGCCCACAGTTAATTTATAGACATAGTAAGATGTAACTCAGAAGAAGAGAAACCCTGGAGACCAGCCTCTGCAAAAAGAATTAGTGTTATTTTAAAATTAGCTAAGTCTATTCCTAATGAAAGTCACAACAGAATTTCCAAAAATCAAAGTGTGCCTTTCTATCCAACGGAATAGAGTACGAAAAACAGAGCAACTTAAACAGTTGTATATACAGTTTTCTGAATAACTAGTTCCTTCATTTAAATAAATAACCAAACATAACAAGAATTCCATGACAGAACTTAGAGAACCAGAAAGGGGGTATATCAGCTCCACAAGTTTAGACTTTAATTTACTGAGACAAGCATTGTCTTTAGAAAATTGTATTCAAAGTAAGAGATGAGCCTTCAAACGCCACAGTATTCTGTAGGTCCCCAAACCTCAGTATTACATACCTCCTTTGTGGTCTATAAATTCAGCAGTCTTTATGTGTCTATTTTATAAGCAGCTATCTTTTAAGGGAAACCCATGAGAAAAAACTGGACAGGAAACACAGAAGAAAGCATCAAGAAATGAGGAACAAAAGTATACCTGTATCTTGCAATGCCATATCAAAGAAATACTCAGAACAGCATCTGCTGGTTCAGTTCAACTTTGGACCCAAAAGCAAGACCTCCCAAACTACCTACTTGCTCTCAGTTTTCTGAAACATTCAGTAAACTTCAGCCCTACTACGTAACTGACCTGTAGGTACAGAAAGATTCAGTGTTCATGCAAGGGAAGTCAGTACAGCCACGCACACACTACAAAATCTTCCATAGTATATGTGGGTGCCATTTGTCAGGATTTCTAATAGAACCACATGACAAGAATAGCACTGTGTGCTAAAGTGCTGTGTTGAATTTGGTAAAACTGGTAGTTCAGATAACTGACACCGGTTCCAGTTTTAATGAAGTAGCTATTCAGGTGCAAGTTGGACATCCTTACAGAAAGTTACATCTAACAACACACATACATTTTTAAGAGAGAAACCAGAGGGAAACGAGCACCAAGACACAAAAAAATGTGTGTTCAAAAAATCCTGAAAAAAAAATGTATAGGAGCTAAACCTTTACATAGTAGTAAAAAGAGGAATTCCAGCAAAGACCGCTATCTTACTAGAGCCTGTTGACAGTGTCTGGAAAAGTTAAGGCCCTTCCACCAACCTAGAGGACAAGTTTACTGTATCTTGATTGATATTTTTTGCTCCCACAGAATTCTTGAGACTGCAATTATATTATTATTATTTTGGCTTTAAATAATGATGCCAGAAGCAGGGTTTTACGTAATTAAAAACAAACAAGCTACTAGAAGCTTCTTTTTATCACTTCCTTCTTCCCAACTGTCAATGCTTGAGAAAAATAACAATTGACAGAGCAGCAACCACCACTAACGGCCTCATTCATTCAGTGACCACAAGGCTGCAAAAGAAAAGCTCTGCAGACCTTTGAATGCAAACATGAGATCTCTTCCTTAAGAAACTCCCCCCTCCTAGAAGGGTAGTAAGTTTATTAAGCTTTTGTTTTCTTCTTATGAAAATATTTTTAACCTCTTACCAAGGTTCAGGCTTACTGAATTTTCTCCAGCTGAACACTCCTCATGTCTTGGGATCGCAAAAAAAAAAAAAAAGAAAAAGAAAAAGAAAAAACAAAAAACACACACGAAGCAACCACTACATGTCTGACTGACATAGGTCTAAACACCTCGTGAACACCGTGAGCGTTTCTGCCTGTGGTGTCGCACCCTTGTCCTCAACCGCTGTATTTAAACAACAACCCGCTGGGAGGCGAGTACTGATCCGGGACACAAGGAGGAAAACCAGGTCTGATGAAAGCCATCCTCGGGATCTCGCTCTACCGACGGCGGCACACGCCAGCAGGCGGGAGGCACGCAGCGCCTGGCCCCTGCTCGTCCACCACCACGCCGCAGAGAGGCCTGGACGGCCGGGCCCCCGCGGCCGGGCTCGGGAGGG
>VXAA01007438.1:63864-89942 GCA_013399115.1 Anseranas semipalmata | reverse complement strand
AGGTGTCCGGAGTAGCCTTCAGATCTTCCTGAAAAGCATTTTATCATCAGTGACTCCCGTGGAGCCTCCGATAGGAGGCTCATCCCTTTCTCCTCGCTGTTGTCTTGGGCAGCCTCCCACCCCCCTCGTTGGACTGCATAGAGTCGCCCAAGATGGCGGGCGGCTGGGGTCAGTAGCGCGGGTAGAGGGGTAGCGCTGCGTGCGTTGGGCCCGGGCCGCGGGTGACCCGGCGGGACGCCCCTTCCCCGACCATGAGCAACATCTACATCCAGGAGCCCCCCACCAACGGCAAGGTGAGACTCCCCGCGAGGGGCTGGGGCTGCGGTGGGCTCGGGGCAGGCTGCTGTGCCTTGTGTGCAGCGCGGCCGGGGGCTTGCAGGCGAGGGGGCTGCTGCCGTGTTTGAAGCGGTGCGTGAAGGAATTGTATGCGGAGGGCGGCGAGGGGACAGGTGAGGAGAACGGGTCCGTTCCGTGTGTGGTGGTGGGTGTGCTGGTTGGGTTGTTTGGGTGTGTTTTAGCCCTTAAAGAGGATTCTTGAGTCAAGGTGCTGAACGGGTGCGTAACACGTAGCAGTTTTTGAAGCATTACATTTGATTTCCCTCGTTCTCGAATGTATCTTAGGGTCTTAATTTTGTTGTGAACTGTCATTGAATTTAGTGGTGTTACTTGTAATACCTGTATATGCCTTTGGAGATTTGAGGCATATTCTTTTTCTATGTTGTTTCATTGTGGAAGTGTTAAAGAATATCTAATTCTCTATCCTGTGTCAGGTACTGGGTTATTGCCCTTGAATTCTTAGTGTACTTTGTGTTTCAGAGCTTAAGTACCAGAAAAACTAATTGAGACAAATAGTAGCTACCCAGCATGTTTGGATATCTACTACTGTTATTAATGTTATGAACTTAAAAGAGTCTTTTAACTCAGTGATGGTATTCATTGGTCACTGTCTAAGTTGCAATAAAACTAATGGTGTATTTATCAATATTTTCTATAGGTTTTGCTGAGAACAACAGCAGGAGATATTGATATAGAATTGTGGTCAAAAGAAGCACCAAAAGCATGTCGAAACTTCATCCAGCTTTGTATGGAAGGTAATGACTGAATGGGATAGGATTTGTTGAAATTGTTTCATATGTAATATTGATGTCTTTGTACCTTTATTGTTAAAGAGAATTCATAAGTGTGTTTTAACTTTAATATGTTAACTAGTTATTTGTATTTAGAAAATATTAACTACTACCCAAAAAGAGAATATTTTTCAAGGTTGTTAAGCAAACCAGTGGAAAAAAATATAAAAACCTATAAAAAAAATAGGTGGTTTTCTTAAACGTAGTCGTTGACTTCAAGGGTTTAGGAAGGCTTATTTTTGGCAAGACTCTGCAAAGCATAATTACTGTTTTAAAGAATGTATGAAACAGCAGTGATGCAATATTTCTCGTATCACCATCCTTATTACCTTTTCATTTTTTCATGAGTGTTTTTAATGTTTCATTTGCTGTAGTTTTTTTGCTGGTTAAAGCCCTGTAACGCTTTTCACTGAAGTAGTGGGTACCAGAATGAGATGTTTTTTGTTAGAGAAACTATACCAGAATGTGCGAAGGACCTTGTCCTTTTACACGTTTTCTAGCTGCTACTGTTATCCCATTTACGCATTTACAGAGCTGTTAAGAGCTCTTTTATCCCTCGTCTGTTAAGGAAAATAGCAGTCTGGGATTTGTGCCTCCCGCACAGATCAAATCTGCTCTGTGCTTATACATACAATGTGCAGGTGTGTTTTTTTTTCTTGCAATGGTAAATCAATTTCTCAGCCCTTGATAAGTCCTGGGAGTAACCTTCAGTTATTCTCAGTCTTGAAGAACTAGGCTTTAATACTTTTCTGAATTTGCATGACTGCTGCATTTGATCCTGTGCTTTGTATGGTATACCTGAGTATTTTCGTTGTGAGTACCGTAGACTATAACCATCCATGAACATATCTTGCTGTGCTGCGACACTGGCAGATTCTGCTTTGTCTTGCAGCATACTGCAGATTTAAAAAAAAAAAACAAACAAAAAACCCACCAGGAAATATATGTCATGTTAAATTTTCCATCCTTATGTTTTCTTACAGTCTCAATCTCATAACCGTTATCTGAGATATACGTGCGTATATATATATATATATATATATACACACACACACACATATATATATATATATATGTACACACATAGAGAGAGAACAACAAGGATAACCTAGGGAGCAAAATGCGTTACATATTTCATTCTGTTAACATCATCAGTTTGGGTACAGTGTAGGTGAAAGGGATAACATCTGTGCTCCATGCTGGTGAGTGAAAATGCTAACCATTTGGTGTATGGATATGAATAACTATTTATGTGAGATGTTGGCTGGGACAGAACATAGAAGATTTAGCTCTCCTTTTAAATTGATTTATGTTGGTAGTATCATTCTAATGATAGTGCTGAAAAGAAAATAACTCATCAATATAATCTTGTCAGTGATGTGCAGCGGTACCTTCTGCAGCAGAAACTTATGACACTACCATTTTTTTCATAAATGTATTCAGCAATACTTTGTAGGAGAGATACAGTCACACTGAGCAAGTTAGTAGAAGACAAGGCAACCCAGTGGAAATAGCAGAATCCAGTTACAGTAGAGAGTCTAGAACTCCAGTCACTGACATATCTGCATAATCTATATGGAAGTGTGATTTTGAGACCATTTAAATATACTCAATAATCTTTTCTTTTTCTTTTTCAGAGTATTACAATAACACGATATTTCACAGAGTAGTGCCTGGTTTTATTGTGCAGGGAGGTGATCCCACTGGTACTGGATCGGGTGGAGATTCAATCTATGGAGCTCCCTTCAAGGTACATAAATGTGTGTCTTATGCATTAGTTTTGATGAGTCCCTAGCAGTTGTTCTTCTTACTGTGTTAGGTTGCGAGAAAGGAAACGTTATATAAGCCATGCAAGTTTGTTTGTATACTGTGTTTGCTTTCACATGTTGCTTCAGTATTTTTGAATATGCATTTTTTAACTGAGAGTTCTTAAATCTATCTGTTTTGATACTATAATAAATGTATAACCTTACTAGCATGAAATTCGACAAGGAAAAATAGGGGGGAAAACTGTTCAGGGTAGGTGTTTATATACTTGTTGTGGTTTGACCCAGCAGGCAGCTCATCACCACAGAGCTCCCTCCCCAGTGGGATGGAGAAGAGAATTGGGAAGGAAAAATAAAGTAGAACTTCGTGGGTTGAGATAAAGACAGTTTAATAGGGCAGAAAAGGAAGGAAAATAATAATAATAATAGAATGTGCAAAACAGGTGATGCACAATGCAATTGCTCACCACCTGCTGACCAATGCCCATCCCATCCCTGAGCAGTGGTCCCCCCCACCCCGGCTAGCCATCCCATATTAATTGCTCAGCATGATGCCACAAGGTATGGGACATCCCTCTGGCCAGCCTAGGCCAGCTGTCCTGGCTGTGTCAGGCTCCCAGCTGGCTCCCAGGGAGCCTCCCAGCTCCCTGTGCACCCCCAGCCTCCTGCTGGCAGGGCAGCACGAGGAGCTGAAACGTCCTTGGCTCTGTGTGAGCACTGCTCTGCAACTACTAAACATCCGTGTGTTATCAGCATTGTTCTCATGCTGAATTCAAAACACAGCACCGTGCCAGCTACTAGGAGGAAAATTAACTCTATCCTAGCCGAAACTACGACAATGCTTTAACCTCGGAAGGTTCAATGAGGCAAGTGCAAGGTCCTGCACCTGGGTCAGGGCAATCCCAACCAAAAACACAGGCTGGGCAGAGAATGAATTGAGAGCAGCCCTCAGGAGAAGAACTTGGAGGAGTTGTTTGATGAGAAAGTCAATATGAGCCAGCAATGTGCGCTTGCAGCCCAGAAAGCCAACTGTATTCTGGGTTGCATCAAAAGAAGCGTGGCCAGCAGGTGGAGGGAGGGGATTCTCCCCCTCTACTCCACTCTCATGAGACCCCACCTGGAGTGCTGTGTTCAGCTATGGGGTCCCCAGCATGAGAAGGACATGGACCTTTGTTGCAATTTTCAAGAAGGGCAAGAAAGAAACCCTGGTAACTGCAGGCCCGTCAGACTCACTTCAGTGCCTGGTGAAATTATGGAGAAGATTATTCTGTGAGTTACTGAAAAACATCTGAAAGACAGTGCAGTCATTNCCACCTGGAGCACTGCATCCAGGTCTGGGGTCCCCAGCATGAGAAGGACATGGACCTTTGTTGCAATTTTCAAGAAGGGCAAGAAAGAAACCCTGGTAACTGCAGGCCTGTCAGACTCACTTCAGTGCCTGGTGAAATTATGGAGAAGATTATTCTGTGAGTTACTGAAAAACATCTGAAAGACAGTGCAGTCACTGGTCACAGCCAACACAGGTTCAGGAGGGCAAAATCCTGTTTAACAAACTAAATTTCCTTTTATGACGAGGTCACCCATCTAGTTGGCCAAGGGAAGCTAGTTGATGTAATTTTTTTGGATTTCAGCAAAGCTTTCGATACTGTTTCTCACAGTATCCTTCTGGACAAAATGAACAGCATACAGCTAGATAAATCCATAATACAATGGGTAAACAATTGGCTGAGGGTTTTAGTAAATGGGGTTGCATCAGGCTGGCGGCCAGTCACTTGTGAAGTTCCACAGAGCTCTATTTTAGGGCCAGTTCTCTTCAGTGTTTTCCTAAATACTTGGATGCAGGACTTGAAGGTATACTAAGTAAGTTTGTGGACAACACTGAATTAGGAGGAGCTGTTGACTCCCTGAAGGGTGGAGACATCTTGCGGAGACATCTTGACAAATTGGAGGGCTGGGCAATCACCAACCACATAAAGTCTAACAGGTGCAGAATCCAGCACTTGCTCTTGAGACAGGGCAACCCTGGCTGTTCGTACAGACTGGGGAAGGAGAGGCTGGAGAGCAGCCCTGTGGAAAGGGATCTGGGGATTCTGGTCGATGACAAGTTGAACACAAGTCACCAGTGTGCCCTGGCAGCCAGAAGGGCCAGCTGTACCCTGGGGTGCATCAGGCACAGCACTGCTAGCCGGTCGAGGGAAGGGATTGTCCCATTCTGCTCTGCACTGGTGCGGCCTCACCTCGAGTACTGTGTGCAGTTAGGGGTGCCACAATATAAGAAGGACATAAAACTATTAGAGAGTGTCCAAAAGAGGGCCATGAGGATGACCAAAGGGCTGGAGCACCTCTCCTGTGAAGACAGGCTGAGAGAGTTGAGGTTGTTCAGCCTGGAGAAGAGAAGGCTCCGGGGAGACCTTATAGCAGCCTCCCAGTACCTATGGGAAAGCTGGAAGGACTCTTTGTCAGGGAGGGTAGTGATAGGACAAGGAATAATGGCTTTACACTAAAAGAGGGCAGATTTAGATTAGATATTCAGAAGAAGTTCTTTACTCTGAGGGTGGTGAGGCACTGGAATGGGTTGCCCAGAGAAGTTGTGGATTAATTTTAGACAGGACAAGCACCTTTAATTAGTGACTGAAGCTGCTTAGCCTGTGTCTGGGCCTTCCATCTCCCTGATGCAAGACTAGACTTGTGCATGTAACTCAAACATGAAGTTTATGGAAGAGGTTGGTACCTGAGCAGAGATCAAAACAAATATTCCCAATACCGTAGTGGCCACACTACTTCAAATTACTGATATTGTTCAGTATTACACTGTTTAGAATTGTGATACTACCATGATATTAATATATTGCTTATCACTTTCATCTTCCTTTGAAGTCCTCTTCTGTCTTTTCATGGTCCAGAAAATGTTTTTCCTTTGGATTTGTGTAATACTATACTATTGCAATGTTATTGAACCTCCAGCTATCTTACATTAATTAAGATTTCTCCTAAATAGAGCAGTCAACTGGAATGATGGTTTTACAAGAAATATATGCAATGCAGTTACTTTAACAAATGCTTTTATTCTTTTAATATTGGGGGTATCATTAATTCCAACAGAAATAATGAATAACGATTAATTATTAGGCAACGCTTGGAAAAAGTTAACAAGGCAGAACTTAGTTTTTCTTAAATTGTGTTTCTTTCTATTATCAGTATAGTAGCTTCTAAATTTTTTCCTTCAGTGTTGGTTATGTGTTTGTGTTTTTTTTTGAAAGAAGATTGTTCACTTGTTTACATTATTATAGGAACGAAGAAGAAAAAACAGACAAATATTTTTTACTTTTGAAAACAGAAGCTTTTAAATACAGTCTTGGCATTAAGTTACAGATGACTTGGATTTTATTAATGTCTGTTAGTTTTATTTTTGTTTTTGTTTTAAATTAACTGCTTATTTCTCTGTGCAAGCTGATGCAAGTATAAGGTGGTTAAATATTTTTCTTTTTTGTCTTTGCCAGGATGAGTTCCACTCACGGTTGCGATTTAATCGAAGAGGACTGGTTGCTATGGCAAATGCTGGGCCCCATGATAATGGCAGTCAGTTTTTCTTTACATTGGGTCGTGCAGATGAACTTAATAACAAGCACACAATCTTTGGAAAGGTCTGCTACACGGACTGGAGTCCCACTTTGAGTTTGACAGAAGCATTAATATGTTTCTCTGTATTCAAAGGCTCTCGTAGTGTTGTTTTCTGTTATATACATGTGAAATTTATTTCCATTGTTTGTAAGCTGTCTTCATTCTCTTTGTCTCCTGTGTCTGATAGAAGTGTTTCTATAGGTTTTTCCCATTATCTATTTTGTTATTTTCTTCTAAATGATTTTAGTGTAGTGCTTCCTTTTGAATAATATCTTACTAAAAATATTATGACTGTCATATTAATCTAATGCTAGGAACATTTTATAAAATGCTGTTTCTAAATTGTAATTACTCAAGAAGAATCAGGAAAATGAAAAACATAAGATGAATTTATCACTTTCCTGGTTCACTTGAAAGAAAATAAACCAGCAATTTTTCTACTTAAGAGTCTTCTATTTTCCCGTTTCACAGCTCCCGGTAAGAATTTGACATATTCCCCTGAATACGCTCTCAGAAATGCACATTTAGCTACCTGTGTTCTTTCAACTTTGCTGTTAATTTAAACAACGAAATCAAAACCATTTGTATATTGTACTTACTCTCTTTTAAAAGTCTTCCATGCTTACAATATTTCCTATAATCACTCTTATTTTCAAAATTCTTCACGTAATAATTGCCTTGCATTTTGCAAGGCAAATATATAATAATAATTAACAAATATATAATTAACAAAAATAATAAAAAGTATAAGGAAGGAGTTTCAAGCCTTTTTTTATATATAAATGTGACAGGTTACAGGGGATACAATATATAACATGTTGCGGCTAGCTGAAGTAGAAGTTGACAAGGAAGAAAGACCACTGAGTCCACACAAAATAAGAAGTAGTGAGGTGGGTATGTTCTTCTTTAAAATTTGAAGTTTTAAAATTCTTTTGTTCATAGTGTTCAGGCAACTGTGTTCTAGTATGAAAACCTAGCATATCTTTTATATATTGTTTTTAAAATATTGAATCATTTAATTATTAAAAAATGGTTATTAGAGATGTGTCTAAAATATTAATTTTTTAATAGGTTTTGTTTAATCCTTTTGATGACATTGTTCCAAGACCAAATAGAAAGCTGAAGAAGGACAAACCAGAAGAAGAAGATAAAAAACCCAAAGTAAAAGGCACAAAGTAAATATATGCAACATAAGCGGTGGTTAATTTTGTTACCTTTAATTTGAAGCTTGATAATTTTTTATCTCTGCTTTTGAAACACAAGGCTTTACCAAAATGCAAGAAGAGTGTTCTGTAATGTTAGCAAAACTACCTAAATCTGTTTCTTAAGAGATGGTACAAATCTTGTTGCTCTGATTGAAGTGGTTACTGTGCATCAGCTGAGCTATAACTGTTTTGTGCATGCTGATGCTCTGTTGCAAAAGAGAGAGCAAATATAGTAGCGCAAGCCTGTGGCAAGAATATCTGATCTTTCTTTTGTGGCAGAGATGACACAGAAGTTAATGTATACTAGTAACTTGGGCTTGATTGTTTTAGATTTTTAATTTATTTTATCAGCTACCACTTGTCTCCCACTAAAATACTCAGCAAAAGGCAAGCATCTTGACATAGCAAATTTCAGTGGCAGTGGATGAAATTTGGTAGATTTAAACATTTAATGAAAAGTAATAGGAAATTAAACTATGCACATTTTTTGGACAGAAGTAGATCATATTAAAACTAGCGGTTTCCAACATAGCATAAAAAATTAATTTTGAAACAAAACTTATAGACCATTATTTCTTTTAATTACATTCTGTGATTATGTGCATTTGATGCCTTTCTTAGCTACTGTATCTTGAGAATTTTGTGTTTGGTACTTGAGTGTTGCTGTATTGAAAAAAATACAGAGTTGTCAGCATTTATTAGTCTGTGGAAGTTAGTCAAGGCAGAATTTTTTAAATTCTTTCTTTCCGTTTTCTAAGTGACTTTAAACTACCCTAACTTGTAACTATCCTGATTGTTCTGTCTCAAGTACAGAATAGAAACGTCCCTCCCTAGCTACTGGTGGTTTATTGTAAACCAGCATGTTATAGTTATTAGAAATAGGTACATGTAGCAGGAAAAAAAAGTTAAAACAAAAAAAATCCCATATGCAATATGGAAGTAATATGTTTGAAGTTTATGGAATGTTAGTAAAGTAGTGTTTAAAGTTTTACTAGAAAATGTGTTTTCTCTCTTAAAGAAATTTTAACCTGCTTTCCTTTGGGGAAGAAGCTGAAGAAGAAGAGGAGGAGGTCAACAGAGTTAGTCAGGTACTCTACCAAATCATCCTTATTTTTCTTTTCAACTTAAATTTAACTTTTTTACTTGCTTGTGAAAAATTTTAAAGTTCTTAATATTGTTCTTATATTTGAGTTTTGAACAATAATACTAGAAATTACAATAGTTTTTATGATTCTACTATTCTGATGTGTAGAAAAAACAGTTTTTTAACTCAGGAGGTGCTTTCAGTTACCGCATGATAGTGTTTATGGAAATGTAAAAAATTGTGTTTCAAACTTCATCGTGTAGAGCTATTTCTGCTGTTTATAATTCTTGGATGTGGTAGGTACTTTGTTCTTCTTCACCTCCTCAATTATAAATATGTGATTTGATGATAAAACACTTGAAAGTTGAAGTAGGTCAACTTTTCATTACTGGTGCATTCTTAGCTTCTTTTTCTTATGTATGTCCATTCTGTGCACAGTGTGAGGCAGTGTTGTTGTGGGAAAAATAGTGCATTATTATAATTAAATGTTTCACTAGTATGTCCATATTCACAGAACTAGGGTTACTTAGGTAGTCCTTGACCTGACATTTCCTTACTGAACTTTGCCACTTAAACTTTTTTAGTTAAAAAATTTCTTTGTCAAGTTGTCATCTTTATTTCTACTACTGACCGAATTATTTCTGTAGAGCTCTAGTCTTTCTAACTTATTTGTATGGTTCAGGTACCTACCTGCTTCAGTTAGTGATGAGACTACATTGTGCTGAGTCCTGTGCAAATGTAAATTTAGCACTAAAGATTTAGGTAAAATACAAAAGACAACACTGAATGCAATGATGCACAATATTACAGTGAAAAGGTGTCAGTTAGTTAATAGTAGGGGTTTATCACACAGTAGTTTTAACTCTCTTTCTTTCCTATGTTGACTTACCCTGTCAGACTAACTACGCATGTTTACCTTAACAACATGTGTGTCTGCCGTTCTGCTCTTGGTATGCGTCTGTTTTTTTAATACTGCATTTAACTTGTTTGCTTTGTTCTGCCCTGTCACCCCAGATACTTGCTCTTCAATTTAAAATGTTCTAAACAGAGCATCTCTTTCATGACAAGTTTCATGACTAGTTTCAGTGTTGTCATGCTGTCTTCCAACTCAGTCTTAAAATTGTCCTGACTAAATTCTGGACTGGGTGTATCTGTTTATAAAGAATTTTTATTCATTCTTTATAACAGAATGAAAACTCTTTTTTTTTTTTTTTTTTTTCCAAACCACATTGCTTAATCTCTAATAGGTCTAGATTAGTATCTCTACAGTTCTGGACATTATCTTAATCTTGTTACATGGACTTCAGCACCAACTTTCATTTTTTGTCTTCCATAAGAAAAATTGCAGTTCAAAGTTAAGAATGGGGTTCTTTGACATCTACAAATAGGGAAATCTTCTCTTAACTTTTTTATTTTTTTGGTTGCCAGATGTAGTGAGCCTTACTTATCTTACTCAACTTAAGAAGGATATAATTTTAAGGACTGAGGTTGAGAGGAAAGTCTGAAAGTAACTGATGAATCTTCTAACAGATCTGGGGAAAGGGAACACTTTCTATTATTTTTTTTAGCACAGTAAGGGTTAGGCAAAAGATATCTAACAAGTGAATAAAATCAGTATGTATCAGGATTAAATTTATATGGTGTTTATTGGTTGCATGCTTACATGTGAAAAATAAGAATTCTTGTCTCAGTCACATCATGTTAAGTACTGATTTTAAGAACGCCTGACATGCTCCTTAGTTTTTTTTCTCCATCTTCCCCCTTATGAACAATTTTCTACTCAGGACTTGTGCAGCCTGCACTACATTTAGCCAAGGTGACAGAGTACATTTTGCCTGTGCTGCAATGCATCACTAGATCCATAGTAACTACAGTTTAGAGTCTTATCCCTGGAACTGTACAAAGAAGGTCAAGAAGGATAATTGGGGATATGGATGATGGTAACTTAAAAACAACTGGAGGGAAATGGGAATGATTATTAGCTTTTTCTCACAATATGAGAGTTAAGACACAAAGATAAATGAGCAAATAAATTACCAAAGAAAAAAAAAAACAAGTCAAAGGTCCCCATCCAGGGAGTCTAGCGGGGAGCAGAAAGAGATGGGGCAGGAGACAAAACTGGAGACAAGGCTACAATGTCTGTCCAAGGTGTCCAGCCAGAAGGCTAGACACGTGTACACCTCTGACATAGCTCAGGCAGTGACTGTATTCTCAGGCCTGAGCTGAAATGGTGCTTGTGGACAGAGGAGGTCCACGTAAGATTCCTCAAGGCCATTAAGACATATTACTGTGCTTAGGGACCTGACAGCGTGGCCCCACTGACTGTCGCTTAGTGTTTAAACTGAAACTTTCAGTGTCCAAACTGCTAGTTTAATTGTCTGCACTTGTTTGGAGCAGTTTACAAAGGTGCTAAGCATTTGTCATGTGCTTCATCTGGTTCCTGAACACTCACCATGCCTCCCCTGCCCCCATTACTTGTTGGCGGAAGTAATTTTTCATGTTGTTGAATGTGTTAGTCTTTTTTTCTACATAATAAAAAAAAGGTGTTGATAATTCAGAATGACATTCTATTATTCACACTATTACTGTCTCCTTAAAAGGATTATATTCTTCTGCAATTAGAAGTGTTTGTGCTCACTGTTTAGAGTAAAACTAACAGGAAGGAAGTGGTCTTTTTCTTACCATTAACTTTTTCACCATCTATTTTCTCAAGCACTGAAATTTGTAACACTTTTTGTTTTTTGTTTTTTCCAACAGAGTATGAAGGGAAAGAGTAAAAGTAGTCATGATCTACTGAAGGATGATCCACATCTAAGCTCAGTCCCTGCTGTCAAAAGGTTAATACAGGATTTCTGCATTCCAGAACAGATTTATTTTCAAGATGTTAGACCTGATGAGCATCATGTATACTCATTGTTTGTCTGTAAGGAAGTAAGAATGGCAATGCTGGATCAGACCAAATATTCCTCTAAGCTCCTAGATTGCTGCCAACAGCAGCCATTGGTGGATGCCCAAGAAAGAA
This sequence comes from Anseranas semipalmata, assembly GCA_013399115.1. Classification (NCBI taxonomy): domain Eukaryota; kingdom Metazoa; phylum Chordata; class Aves; order Anseriformes; family Anseranatidae; genus Anseranas; species Anseranas semipalmata. The sequence continues at coordinate 78,117 of VXAA01007438.1, read as the reverse complement.
TAAAAGTAGGGCAAACATAATGTTTCCCTGAGTAGTCTTCCAGCCTCCAACTACTTTCAGCTCAGACAACTGTCAGAGTTTGATATGGTTCATCTATTTAGTAATCCTTAAAGGGGTTCTTTTCAAAGTATTTATTCAGTCTCCTTTTGCAGTGTTTTTTACACTTACACCTTCCCATCTGTTGCAGGAATAAGTACCTCCCCTTTTTGTGCTGAACCTGGCTGCTACTGGCCTCATTGGTAACTTCTAACTCTTACGTGGAAGAGACAGTGATCAGTCAGTCCCTATATACCTCTCTTTACCACAATCCCTTCTTAGGCCACCTCTTTTCTAGCCTGAATTCTTAAACCTTTCTCACACAGAAGTTGTTGTGTATCTGTGGTTGTTCTTGTTGCTCTTCTCTGATCTCCTTTCTGTTCTAAAATACCTTTTTTATTATTATTATTTTAATCTAAAGAAATTAAAGGTGAGGGTGAATAGTAAATCTATATACTTGCATAAAGATGGTCTCTGGTTTGTCCTCCTTCTTAACTTCTGATTTGTTTGTTAAACCATTGTTAATACATTTTTATGGAATTAGCTCAATACTCAACTCCAAGAATTTGTTTATGATCAGTGATGGTCAGCTCAGAGCTCCTTGTCCTGTTTGTGTAATTTTTCTTCCACATGTGCATAGCTTTACTTTCATTTACTGCAAATTTCATCTCTCATTTTATTGTCTCATCATTCTGGTCCTTCTGCAAGTCATCAGTCTGCTCTTGTCTTTACTATCCTGGGTAACTTAGTTATCACCAAAAACTCAGTAATCTGGCTGCTTGCCTACTTTGTTACTGAGTTTGGTGACTAGCTCAAGCCCCAGCACACTGGTGAAAATGCAGTAGTAGTCTTTCCTTCAAGAGGTAACTGTTTGCTCCTAATTTTTGTTTCCTGTCTTTTAACCATTTATTTATTAGTGCATGGACCTTCTCTATCATCTCAGAGCTATTTAGTTCCCTTAAAAACCTTTGGTTAGAGATTCTGTGCAAGTCCAAATATAATATATCAGACAGCTCATCATGTGTTGAGTAGTGTAGCCCCTACAAAATGTGTATCCCCTTCAATCATGTGTAGCCCCTTCAAAACACTCCCAGAGGCAGATCCCTTTACACCCACGTCGCAAGCCCCAAGTAGGTCATTTTACTTCTTACTAATAGCTTCTACTTGGTCAGTACTGACATCAGAATTACAGACCTGGATGCATCCAAAACGTTTTCTTTAATAATTTTAGATGATTTTTTAAAATTCTAATTTCCTATTAAGAAATAATTATTTCCACAGCAAGTTTTCAGGATTATTTTTTAAATGAAATTAATGTCATTGGTTTCAACAAGTTTATTGTTTCTTTGATGACCCTGATTAAGTAACTGATAGAATTGATTAGTAATAATTGTTGATGGCTTAGTGCACACCTAAAAGCCTTGACTTTGGGGACTCCTTCAATATTCTTAGCTTTGTTTCTCTAACATAACTTCTTTTTAAAATTATGTGACAGAAAAATCTTCAAGGGTCTTTATTATTTGTTTGTGACAAGTAACACTGGACATGTTAGCGTTAGTATATCCAGGTAGATTCCTGTTTTTTTTTTTTAATACACTAAACTGTAGTTGTATAACAAATGAAAGTTTTGTTTTTAAATTCAGTTATCAGTAGTGCAAGTAAAACATACCTATATAAAGAAGGCTTTCCAAAATACAGAATATTTACAATGAAATGCTAGGAATTAATATGTGAATTCAAAACCAACTATCTTAACAGTGCGTTACGATTTTTTTCTTCTAACAGCAATGTAGCACAAACAGTAGTCAGAAAACACGATGGCGTGCCTACTCGTGTATTTTGTCTGACAGTATTCTTAAACTGTTGTTTAGAGTTTTTGCTTACACTTGAGAGATACTGCACTTACATTGTGTCCACTGATTGGTTATGTTTTGGTCCAGATTGATTTCCAGGGCTATTCCACAGTATTCTATCTACTTGCCCAATCATATTATTTTCTTGAACCAAAATTGTTTGACTTAAAGTTTTCAGGTAATCCTAATAGTTATCATTATTATAATTCTTCATCTTTCAAGAAACTGCATACCTCAGCAGTTTGTCTAGGTAGCTCAAGATATGCTTAGTAATAGAATATATTTATTGTATTGTAGCTTGCAGTTTTATCCTGTGTTTTTAAACATTTCTATTTAGAAAGGATTATGACAGATGATAGAAAATACCATTAATTGTTAATCTGAGGATGATATAAATGACTAGGTTGACTGAATTTCAAGTACTTAACATTTTTAATTCAAGGACTATGTTTTTTAAATATTTTAAATCTTCTTTGGTATTTCAAAGCAATTAAGATGATTTTTCTTTTTTTTTTAGTGAAGCAGCAAATGAAGAAATGTATTTGAGTGAGGTAAGTAACTTTTTCTCTTTTTTTGCAAAGAACTCTGCATGTTTTTTTGTTTGGGTTTGGTTTTGGTTTTTTACTTTTTTATCGTATGTACTGACCTATGCAGTGGACAGATACAAAAAACAAAGTACTGATCAATTTAGGGAACACTGGGACAATTCCCAGTCAAATATTACATCCATGTCTCAATAGCAACTCAAAGTGCTATCTCATCACCTATGGCTGTAGACAAAAACATACTTTGCTAGCAATTTTATTTTGTACCATCCATGACAATCTACTTATAATTAAAATACCTTCCGTTTTTGTTTGCTTGTCCGATTTATTACTGCTTGCTTACTCAAATTTCCCATCCTTTATATGGCTGCAACACATTCGTAGTTTTATAGTTATGCTATGAACAAATAATTCTTCCAGATCTCTTTACCTCCCCAAAATAACAAGCCCATGGTGTGTGAGAGAACTTCTTGTTATTCCTGAAGATCCAGAGCTTGCTGTTCATGCGTTACCTGTTTCTATTACTGCAGTCCTCAAGGTCATCTGTCCTTTCAGAGTCATATCCTTTATATTAACAATACTTCACTGCTGCTTTTTAAGCCTCTTTTTGTGCCTAAGTCATTAGTGAACACATTACATTTAATGTGTTCACAGGACTGTTTTTTTTTTTTTTCCCACCAATGACTTTCCTCTGTTTCCTTTCAGTAAAACTTGTTCTCATCTCCCTATTTGCCAGTTACTTACTGAACAGTAAGTTTCAGGTGATACTGCGGATAGATGAGTATTTATATTCTTCTCCCCACTCAACCAACATCAATAATCTTCTTAAATGGCTAAATCATATTAGATACAGTAGCTGTTAGTCATTCTGGCACAAAATCTGCCATTACATTTTTATTTCCAGAGCAAACTGAAGAATGGGAGCAACGTCTACTCAGTTAGCAAGAGCAGCAAAAAAACTAGTTCAACTTCCAGACAGGCAGTTTGGCATTTCAGTGTCACTGAGGGAACACCATTATCCACCTGAACAGCAACTTCCCTCCTGAGTTATCATTTAGCCTGCTCTCGGCTGGAAATATGTTACATTAGTTGGAAATGAAACATCAGAAAAATAAGTCTAAATGAGATCAGATGGAGTTAATGAGATAGTAGAAGGACTGAAGGAGGAGACTGGGCAAGAGGAAAGAATGGAGTTGCAGGAGGGAAGGGACTCAGGAGAATTATAACACATTTTGTCAGTGTTTTTGTAGAAGAAATGTGAAATTCTGTGCAGAATGAGAGAAATGGAAGGTTCTGGAAGTAGGGGATTCAGCTGAGTTGGACAAGTTGAACCATTTTCTCTCTCCTGTTTTGAAACACTATCCATGGAACCTCCATTCCTCACGTTTCAGTAATTTTTAATTAGCTTACTACTTAGCAATTGCAATTAGCCTAGAGTTCTCCATTTTTTTTTCTAGAAATTCTCCTATCCATCTGTTTGTGTTTCAGTGAAATGCTCTTGCCTAACTCCTAGCCAGATCTCCACCAGAAGTCTGTCTTCATCCTTCCCTGTTAAACACCTTGAACAAGGTCCTGTCATGTTCCTTTTCTGGATTTTGCCCCCTGCCATTAAGGTCTGTTGGCATCCTGTCTTCCTGATAGTTTATTGAGTAAACAAATCCTTTTGAAAGTTTGTTTATTTCCTCTGTTTTTTTCCTCCTTTCTCGTCTCCCCTCTCCTCCCTCCATCTATGTGACTATGGTCATCATGCTACTTGTCCTACTTGTCAGTCACACATGAAACAAGTGTATGCTCTTTAGAGCATTCCTCTCCCAGTACTGACATCCTGGCTGTGTCCTGGGTACAGTACAGTCCTCATGAATACCATTTCAGAGTCTGTTCTTTCTCTGTATGTGGATAAAATTACGGTCATGTAGCATCTATGTTCTTTGGCTAATTAGCACCACTCCAAAATAATTATCAAGAGATGTGTGATCTAGACTTGGAGTTGGCATCCTTTTACGAAGATTCAGGCAGGCTTCCTTCTTCAAGGAAGCTTTGCTGCGCAGATCCCTTGGTTCAGTCAAGTTGCTTCTTTGTTGTTGAAGGGAATTAGTTATTTCTCCCCTCAAATGTCTTTGAACGGAAGTAGTTTATCCCTTTTGCCTTCATCTGCTAGGTCTAGAAGCATAATACCTTTGTAGGAAATGTGGATGATCAATTCCACGGGTTTTCACAACCTCTTTTGATCAATGTGGCACTTGTATATTCCCTCACAGAGACTGATGGTCAGTCCTCTTTTCTACATTCATGATGGGATAGTAACCCTGTAGCAGGAAACTTTAATGAGTTTTGTTTTCTTTTAATGGAAAATTAAGGAAAAGTTTAGTGTATTGCCTTGATCAAGTTTTAGATCCGTGAACAACGATCAGGCTAATACCACATTGCTGTGAGGCCTTCTGCAGACCTGTAAGGGTTTAAAGTCTAGACTGTTTTAGTTTTTTTAAGCAATAAAAAAGATGTAATCTGTGTATGGAAAAAAAAATATTAATTTTTAGTTTTAGTTTTGTGTTCCCTCTGAAGCAAATAAGGAGATACTTGTTTTGAAACTTTGCTTTGAAACAATTTTTAAAAATGGTGTGTTTTGGTTTTTAGTTTGTTTGTTTTGGTAAGGGGTTATCTTTGTAAGAAAAAGCTTCCATATTCAAAACTCTGTAGTTTAAAAAAAAAAAAAAAACTAAAGGAGTTTCCTTGTTTTAAATCAATAAAGGAGGAAGAAGAAAATGATGAAGATGCTGATAGTGTAGAAGATGAAGCTGCTAGCAATGAGAGATTTCAAATGAAAGAACGCATCGCAAAGAAGTTGAAAATTGATACAAATGAAACTGTTAAAATGCCACTTCAAGAGGAAGAAACTAAGACAGAAAAGAAGCCAACCAGTCGCAGGTAAGCATCATGCTTTTTTTTCCCCCTTCAGCTTGTTTACAGTTATGTTTTCTGCTCAATTCCAGTTTTGCAGTTGCAACATTGATAGGTTAGTACTGCATTAAAACTATCACCCTCTCTCACCTGTGAAAGATTAAATTGCCTGTTGCTTTCTCACTTCTTAGTTTCATTTTGCAGTTTAAACTTAAGTTACATTTTTGTTACGCTATCTGAGCACTTTGTATGGGACGTTTTCTGTTTATTTTTCCTGATGAGTTGCAAATGAAAAATATTTATATGTATTTATCATGCTTTATTTTGTCTTTCTACACGGTTGTGTAGACTTGAGTTTGCAGATCCTTTATCTGTGGTAATATGTGGTGGTTATCCACCATTAGGACTTACAGAAAGTACAGGCTTCCTAGTCATCTGTTGAAGTTTGATTTAATGCAGCAGTTATTCTTATAGTATACCAGATTTTCAACACTGCAATTGATATATCAGTTTTTAAATACTATCTTGGGCTGTTCTTAGAGGGTTGGAATATGTCTATGTTTAGTACTGTATATTCAAATAATTGAACTATCTCTAGTCAAATTTTGCCCCATCCCTGGAGGTGTTCAAGACCAGGTTGTTTGAGGCCCTGGGCAACCTGATCTAGTGGGTGTCATCCCTGCCTATGGCAGGGGGGTTGGAACCAGATGATCTTTAAGGTCCCTTCCAACCAAAGCCATCGGGTTGGAAGAATCTATGATTCTATGAAATTATTATGTTTCCATGGCAATATTCAGCATAATATCACATAGTAGCATAGGTTCTAGTCACGTAATATGGCCATGCTAGTCTTCATGAACTGATCAGCACTGATCAGCAATTTTCAGTGAGCTGATGTGCCTTCTTGGAACCTTTGTGTCTTGGAAATCTTGCTTCCAGAGCTTGTTTGGGAACTTCTGCCTAATAATACTTATTTTGTAAAAAAAACATCAGTCATGTATGCAACTGATGTGTAGTGGGCCTGATGCCAAATTTACTAGGAATCATTATTCAGTATTTCAGTAAATATGGGCTCCAGAAGTTACTGAACAATTTGCAGTTCTTTGCAGTCTTTGCAGTTATAAAGTTCAATGGGTGAATTTACTTATTCAGTGAAACTTACTGGAGTGTGGCAGGAGGAAGCATCAAAAACATAGTTAGAATTTGTACTGTAACTCTATACAGTTGTCACAAATAATTGTGTGATGAAATTATTCAGACTTCGCTTATATTAAGTTCCATGTGTACAGTGGCTATCTTAAATTCTCACCCAGAGCAGTAGCCTCTGAACTGAACCATCTCTCTTTTTCCTTTCTGCCATCTTTGAAATTGTGCTGTGAGGGTGCTTTGGAAATTGGTGGCTGTACTATCTCTGCTGTAGACAGATGGTCCACAGGAAATACACTGGTATCAAGCAGGATGATGGATAATTTGGATCCCAAAATCCAGGTATTAGTCCAACAATTGAGATTGATACCTAATCCCAGTGATAAATTACATGAATATTTACCTTGTGTCAATTAAAATGAATTTATGTCAATATGTGGGACGAGAATGCATCAGGTAGTTTTCTGTCTCAAATAGTGTGGAAACATAGTGCTGATGCAGTTCCTGATTGCAGAAAGAAGTAGTTCCTGTTTTTCATTACCATGCCCTCAGTGGTTGATTAATCCTATGCCCCAGAAATGTTTGTGGTGTTATCCATAATATTCCCTAGTACAGAATAAATATAAGCTTCTCAGAGTCAATGAACTGTTCCCGATCGTGGAGACATGTCTTAATAAAATCTGTGAAATCAGTCTTAAGAATTGGTAAATAATTGAGAAATACCAGGGCTAAATTCTGGTGTGGTCAGCACTGGACAAATAAAGGTGTCACAAATAAAGTTTTAGATAGCTGTATCAGACAATGGAAGGGAGGAATCAGAAATTAAGGAGTTCTCCAAGGAAAGCTTTTTCTGGAAAAGGGCCTTCAAGTACATGGAAATCAAACATCTTTAGAATAGCAAAAGACATTGGACTCTGTACATGCATACTACCTATCTGTCCAACGACGTGTTGACCAATCTGTTTACTCTTTGTTGGGTTTTTCAGGGATGGCTACTAGAACCAAACTTGCATAAGGTATAGCAGCAAGTTCGCAGCATGAAGCTGTAACACAAAGCTAGAGCATACCCTTAGGAATGCTTGTGTTATATTTTATCACATTTCAGAGACATTTGTGTAAGCATTCTGTGAGCTGCTAGCTCTGCATGTGGAAGGTCAGTGTGTTGTGTCTATGGTTATTCCACTCTTTCAGAATAGTCACAGTAGTATTATAGCCAAATGGACTATCTAGATTCAGAAGTGGGTTTTACTGGATGCGTTTTTAACAGTTGGGAGCAATAGTCCTGGGAGACGCTGCTTAGTACCACAATCTAGAATCTGTTGTTTTCCAAATGATAGTCTGGCATCCTCTGTCATGAAAATCAAAGGCATTGTGTTGTTCAATATCAGTAAGGTGTTATTAATGTTGAGCTCTGATGAGATAAGATAAACAGTCCATTATTAAGTTTCATTTTCTAGAATAGTGACCTTTTTTGTAAGTGTACTGAAGATGATTGATGATATTCTCATGGGACTTCACCAACAGTAGTCCACGTGTGTGCTGATCAGAGCATGCGGAAGTGTTTGAGGTGTGAATATCCAAAAATTGGATCCACCATGCATAGCTTGAAGGGGAGTGTCTAGTAACATATCAGAGGGCCAAGAAATGTCTGATATCTTTCAGAATTGTTCATCTTGTCAGATATTTGAATGCTTTAATAGAATAATAGAGCTTCTAAAATATTTTCTGAGAGTAATGTCTTTTGACATGCACGACTTTTTCTACAAATCTGTGTTCGTTTGTATCAGTCATGTTTCTTTTAACACAAATCCGTTTGTGAAATCAGAAGTTTGCGCAGCTGTTTCAGAGAAACAGTATGGAAACAATAGTCACCATCTCAAATTCATGGTATTAAGATCTAGGACTGCTTCTTCTAAATGCAGTCATATTTGGAGTGCTCAGATGATGAAGTTAATTTTAGTATTTTCAGTATGCATTTGAACCTTTTCTGTACGTTTTAAAAAATAATTTGAAGACACTTTCCAATTTTGTATTATATATGAAACCTAAGGAAAAAGAATTTCCCACTCATTCTGGCAAATTATTAGAGAAATTCCAAAGACCTGTTGTTTTTATTGAAAGATTAAACTCAAACTTCAAAATACAGAATAGCTGTTTACATGGACATATATACAGGTAAAAACTGTCTGCCATCTTTACAGTAGCAATAAAATTTATCAGCATTACATGAAGTTTTTAAAATATAAGTGGCTCTAGCAGATCAGCCAAATGCTTTAGAGTAAACGGTCCTCTTCTAGATTGGTAATTAAAAATACTGTTTTTACATTTGTTTTCATCCTGTAGGTGGAGCTCAGATGCTACACATTTCTGGTTACTAGCTTTTAAAAATTTTCACTGCTTCTTGTTTGCAAGACATGCAGTGTGCAAATAGAGTACAGTTTCAGTTGCATCCTATCATAGATGTGCTATTAAACAGCAATATGAAGTAAGTGTCTAGAATAGCTAAACTCAGGAAGAAATGCTAACTTTTCTTTTTGACTGGTTGAATCACTTGAATTTAACAATGTTTGTATTTTCTCTTGTGTATTCTTCTCCTAATAATCCTGTAAAGTGCAGTTAAACTAAGTAATTTCCTTTTCTTTTGGTTTATAAGCCATCATAAGGAGGTGATTATCTATATATATGTTAAAGGAGCAGCAATACTTATTGTCACATTCCTTGTTTTTTCTTGTATGTAGAATGCGTGTTGCTGGGTAAAATTAATGTCATCATAGGTAAAATAAAAATCATCTCTGGAAGTTTTAGATCTCTACTGTGTGTATATGGAAGAAATTACTTCATTGTAACATAAAAGTCTAGAACACTCTTAGAAGTTTAATTCCTTTCACTTTTTTTTTTTTTTCCATTTGTTACAACAACAGGATGAAATCGCTAGTTTGTTTATAGATAACTGCTTTTGGTCAAATGACTTGCATCCCTATTGTCATCTTGACATCTAGGCACAACAGAAATAAAAATAGTTAGTAATGCTAGGCAGACATGCTCAAACTCATACTAAGTCCATTTCAGACCATGCAGTATAAGTTGTTTGAAAGCTCTGTAGAATAAATGTATAAAAGTACATATAGTTAAGACATCATAACATTTTCTTAGCATCCGGATAAACATTAATGCACTGAGCATGCAAGATTGATTTCCTGAAGTTCTCCAATAGTACTATGGTGCACAACAGCCGAAGTTAACTTTATATGTGATCCCTTAAGTCTTCTAAAAGACCTTTAAATCAAGACTTTTCTTTTTGAATATGCAATTACTATAAATGAAGAATTGGATATTTTTTTCCATAACTTACTAATATATGGTATAATACTTTGTTCCAAATGCATTTAGAGTGCACTTGTTACCCTGTGTTTATGATGCACGCATTATAATGAAATAAAATCATTTTGGAGACTGACATAATTATAGAATGGAAGAAATCATGTAATTTTTGTAATTGTTGAAAGTCTATAACTTCTTTATTGTTTATAACAGTTGCATAGAAATGTAACTTTTTTGTACACATATCATTTCCTTGCTGTTGAGAGAATCCCATGCGTTATGTATCACCATGTTCTTCATTCACAGGTACCAACTTAAGTGTTAAATTGCTTTGTATCTTGGTTATGAACACTCTTAATTTCAGTCTTACAATGGTGTCAGCTTCCAACTCCCATGTTCACTGTAAAAGTAATAAGCTACTAGTTTTTCAGAAAATATTTAGTATGAACTTGCTGCAAATGCTTCTGGAATTCAGACTTCAAAATAGTTTTGTCTGTGATTCTTTACCCTTATCAAAGGTATGAGCTGAAGTACAAGAAACAGTTAATTTGCAGTCATGAAAGTTGTCTTGGATAGATTATCTTGTATGATCTCTATCATGGTCATTTGTGTGTGCAGTTCTATTTGTCACATATTGAAGACTGTTTTATGAATGCATACTAAGAATTTTGTTCAGAGATGCTGGGGTAAAGTGATTTTTTTTTTCCCTCCCTGAATTTTGTGGTCTAATACAGACCTTTGATTTAAGTATATTTATTTAATGTTTTCGCCCAGAAAACAAATTTATTGATGGATACGTCCTGAGAAATTAGCTTCTGTAATTCTAGCTTACCAAAAAATCAGACCGTTCTGCAAGGCTTCAACTGTCCATATTTTAACAGTGGTTTGCTAAAGAAGATATTTTAGTAATGCAATAAGGAAGACAGTATTGCTCCTTCATCTCTCTGTCTCCATCGTAATCAGTGGTTCCTGAATAAAATGAGGAAGGCAGGTAGCAGAGTTTGGACCTTGGACATCAAGAGATTTGGTTTATTTGTGGAACTGGTAGGTGATATCCTGTGGGAGGCAGCTCTGAAGGGCCAGTAAGCTCGAGAGAGCTGACAGGTCTTCAAATACAGCTATGATCCATCCTAGTAATCAGGGATTAAAAAAAAAAAGAGTGGATATGTCAAGAGACTGGTTGAACAGGAAACTCATGACTGATGTCCAGTACAAAATGGATATATGCTGGAGATGGAAGTGAGGACAGTCTACAAAGGAGAAATGTAGAGATACTGGAATGTTATCAGGGCATGCAGTGATGCTGTTAGGAAGGCCAAAGCTCAGCTAGAGTTGAAATTGGCGAGAAGAGTGAAAGGCAACTGGAAGAACTTCTGCAACTACGTTAAAGATTAAGCGCAGAAGAATATAGACCTCCTGCTGAATTAGTAACAGTGCACACAGGAATGACTGAGGTACCTGATGCCTCCATCATCACCAGAAAGGTTTTCCAGGCTTATGTGTCTGTGGGCGGGTTTCAAAGAAGAGAGGAACTACTAATAGTAGTAGAGGATTGAGTCAGGAATTAGTGAGAAATCTTGACCCATACAAGCCCGTGGAACCAGATGGGATGCATTTGAGGGTGCTGAGAGAACCAGCTGATGTCATTGTGAGGCTGCTGTCTATAATCTTTGAAACATTATGGAAATCCTCTGACTGGAGGATGTTGCAGATGTTATGCCCATTTTCAAAAAAAGCAGTAATGATCTGGTCAACCTCATCTTGGCCCTTGGCTAAAACATGAGGCAGATTCTCTTGGAAATTATTTCTGGGCACGTGAAGGAGAAAAATGTGCTTTTGAATGTGAAGTTTATCTATTTCTATGTAGAACTGTGGTATTCTTTCTTGACAATAATTACAATTTCCAATTTATTAACTATTAAATAATAGTTAACATTATATACTACTAGCATTTTCTTAAACCAGATATAACTGTTACTGTCAGGCCTTGTCCAACAATACAGTTTGTCTCTTTGCTTTTCAGTTTGATACCAGGAAATAAAAATTGTACATTAATAGAAATGGCTGTTGAGTTCTAGAGTGCAAACCTTCTTTGCAAGTGACTTCAGACCTCACTATACTGCTGCTATTTTTATATAGTAAATTCAGGTATTCTGTTAATAGCGTTTTAAGCCAAGGGAGACCATTAGATAAACTATTTAAGTTGTGCCGTAACGTACTGCCGGTTACCCCTGTGTCAGTCTCCCTGTTTGACTACAGTTGAACAGGAAGGCATTCAGACATAGTTTGTAGGTACCAAGAGAGTGTAGTTTGGCCCATAGTTAGTTGGACGGTGCAATCTGTTCCAGACACCTTACCCCTAATAGTACTTCCTCCAATTTTTTTATTTTGATTTGCCTGGATTCAGCTTGCAACCAATGTTTTGGGGTTTTTTTTTTGGCATGTGTTTTTCTGAAGTTCACTAGTGTGCCATATTTTCTGTTTCTTCAGCTACTTAAATGGTAATTGAGTCTTTTCTGTCTTTTTTGATAAGCCGTACCCATTGAGTTCTTTCAGTCTTTCACAGTAAGACAGTTTTCCAGTCTTCATATCATTTCATGACCTTTTTGTTCCTTCTCCAATTTTTCAACATTCTTTAAAAAGCTTTGTTTAGTAATCTCTTATTAGTGTTACTAGTGCTGTAGAGAACTACAACTTCTTTCTCACTTCTGCCTCCCTATTTATTCATACAGTGATCACATCAGCCCTTCTTACCAATATTACACTGAGATTTTTTATTTTGCTAGGACTTTCCAGATTATTTTCAGTCACCATTTTTCAAGAACTAATTTCCCATTTTGTACATTCGTTCTGTTACTGCTTCCTAGATCTTTGCAATTAGTTGTAGGTACCTTTTGTTTTGTTTTATTTTAATAAGTTCAGATTAACAGTCAATCTTGATAGCATAATTTGCCACCCTGTAACAGTTTGTGTGATTCAGTAGCTGTGGATTTGGTATGGAATTCCCTGGTGTGAATAGATACATTTTCAGTCAGTTGCAACTGTTGGCAACTATTTTGAACGATAACTCTGTAACCTAATTCTTACTCAATTGAGATGTTATTTCACTTTCTTTTGTATTGCTGACTTTTAAGTACTTCATTTTTTGAAAGTACTGGGAAGCAAATTTTCATGATTTCATGTAATCAAGAGGGGTTATTTGGATTGACTCTAAAGTTAGCCAGGGTTAGCAACCAGTCAGGAACTCACATTGAATTCTACTAAGAAAGTATCTGATAGCATTATGTCAGAAGTGATACACTCCTCTAAAACCTTTTTGGTTTCGATGAATATGCTTTTTCTGCGAGGAAGTTTTTGCTGGATTATTTTACTGTAGCTTGATTCAAGAAGTGTATGTTCTGCGTGTTTAATCCGGTACTAGTTAAGAAAAAAAAAAAAAGTGCCAGTAAAATTGACGTAAAATTCATTGAAATGGTGACTTGAGCATAAGTAAAATGATTAGGTTTCATTTTTGGATACATAATGAAACTAATAGCTATAGCTGCAGCTGCTATAATACAGACAAACCTATTGGCTTTTTATCATGACCTCCTAACTTTGGGTCCAAAGGTCTTCTATGCCAAAGTCATAAAGTGACAGATTTTTAGAATAATGAAAAAACATCTGTTAGGTTTTAAAGAAAAAAAAATATATTGTCATGTGGGACCAAACTGAAATTAAAATCTATCACTAGAAATACTGTACTACTGCAAAGATTATTGCATGAGATTGCCTTGATGTTTGCAAAGTCTCTTGTGCTCTTGCATTTTTTCACATTATTTTACCTTCAGGTCTTTGTTACTGTGCTGCCTGCATTTTGAATTTAATTCCATGTTCTTAAAGGTTTTGAGTTCCTACACACTTACAAGTGTTAAGAGTAATACTTGTGTTTCTTCCAACCTGGAAGTTCAGTTGTAAATATTTTTATTTTATTCAAAGTCATTCTTTCTGTACTTCAAAGAAGACATGTTTACTTTGTGATTATTATGTTCCATCTGTATGGGTATTCTTTTAAAACTAGGAACAATCAAGAGTTATAAACCAGCAAACCAGTTTGTTTTTTCATTTTAAGTTTTTGCAGTGGACTGTTTTCTGCTCCACCCTAAAATAAATGTCCAAAGCTATTTTAAACACTTTTAACAGATTAAATTTAGAAATTCTAATTTTATGCAAGACTAGCTATTTAATCACATACTGTATTAGAAAAATTACTACATAAGTGGTGCATAAAATTAGACTTTATCTCTGCTTTGCTAATTAGAGAGGAGTATATTTAAAATACATTGCCTTGGTTTGAAAACAGACTGGGTAATGATGATTTTGTAATAAATACGACAAAGATATATATTCTGTGTAATATACTGCAACAAAATGACAACTGTAGAGTTACAACAATTTTAATTTGAATTTGTTGT
>VXAA01007438.1:0-58314 GCA_013399115.1 Anseranas semipalmata | reverse complement strand
TTTTTTTTTTTTTTGGAACATAGCAAGACGGATTTAACAGTGGTATAGCTATGTACTTTTTAATTGCTAAATATTCATGCTCCATTTCCTTTCTTTGTCTCAACAGAGTTGAGAAGCATGGGAAGAGACATTTTGAGGGTTTTGTTTCTATTATAGAATACATTTTTTGTAAATATGATCAGTACATCTTAAGGTGGTACTGCAGTGAAGGATGACTACAGTATGTTAAAACGTTTTCTTTATTCTTCACATCTGCTGTTTGTCTCTAAACATTCAAGTCATGCTATAATTAAATATTTTACCATTTTACATGCCATACAACAAGGCCAAGTAGGTAATAGATATTTTTAAAATAATGTAGAACAAGTCATCTTGGTTATCAGATTCTGGTTTTGGAATCTATAATTAGTAATGTTGTGTAAATAAAAAGAAGTGAAATTCAGTTATTGCCTAAAAGGTTGTTAAGTTTTTGATAGTAATAGTTAATATTACTTAACAGTTAATAGAAGTTAGTAGCTTGCTAACAGCAAAACAAAATAAAATGATCATCTCTGAGGGCTGGGCAGATTTGATTTGGAAATCTTTCAGATGGTAAAGATAACTGCTACTAAAGGGGTTACTATTTCAAAGGTTCTCCTGCCCATTGTAGCTACTAAGCTGTTTTAATAAACTGGCCTATTTGATAAGCTTCTGCATCCTGTTTTGTAATACTTAACACACTGATCATTTTTTGAGTACAGGTCTTCACTGAGTTGTATGCAAGTCCATTCATCTTTTCTTGTCAGGTAGGATATTAAATTTTACAGCTTTTTTTTTTTTTTTAAGAATCTTAAGAAATTGTTGCCTTTTTAAGCCAATTTTCTCTTCAAATCAAAGCATTAGGAGCATTTAGACCTGGATTACAGTATTAGTTTAGTGATGAGCTTGATATAAATTACTCTGTAGATCAACAGAGAGATTCAGCTGTCCTTTCAAGGTTTTGTTTTTCTACGACTTGGGTCAACAGGGATCTCAGCTTTCTTTCACTGAAAGCAATGCAGTGCAGGACAATTAGCTTCTTCTTGTGCATCTTTTGTCTTTGTTATCTGTTGCTGAAAGCACTTTTCCCCTTTTCTGCATTCTTCTTTACAGGTATTTAGACAGCCTTTCCAAAATAAGCCACCTGGAAAGGAGGACATTTCATTTACTGCTGCATATGTTCAGCAACAATTGAATTGTAATCAACAAAATATTTGTTCCTTTCCCTGTTGGTGTTAGGCTTCTGCTTGGTTTTCAGTCCAGTATCACTTTATCACTTATATTCTTACTTCCTTTGTAAAGTTTTCATTTTCAATTTTCAGATTTCTTTGCTGGCTGTTCCTCACAGGAATTTACATGATTTTGGCCAGGCCATTGCAGCTGGCAGTCTGTTGTTAAATCTTAGTGGAAAACTACTACGGAATATTTACTCTGATTAAAGAAAATTTTGCATAGTGAAATGGTGGTTATACATCAGCTTTTCTAAGTCACTTTGAAAATTTTAAGTTAAATGGTTAAATCCTTAAGTACGATAATCATTTGAATTTCTGTATGAAGGTATGTTTAATGCTTCTGAATACATTTCTAGCTACATAATTTACCTTCAGTCTACTTATGTTTTTCTCATTTTAAGAGAGCGTTTTCAAGGTTTTTCACAGATAAATTTATATAAATTATCGATAGTTAGCTGCATTGGTGCCTGCATACTTCTGGTGGATACTGCATGAATCTTACAGATTTGATTTCCGGAATGCCATTTCAGGTTAAGTGATTCTTCATAAATCTTCCTTCAATGTCTCTGTAAATCAAGTTCACAATTTTGTTGAAGGCATTTATTCTTCTAGCTTAGGAGACAACTTGACCCTTATATGTAAAAGCGAAAAGCAGTGATATTTTTTAGAATATATTCTATCACTTTTCCAAGCAGATGATTTGTAAATATGCATTTTTACTTTTAGGAATCTAATCTTCATGGTTAATATTTACCAAAAAAAAAAAAAAAGAAAAAAGAGAGAAAGAAAGGAAAGAAAAAGGCAAACCAAACAGTGAGCATTGCACTGTTCTTGTAGTCTTTACCTTCAACACTTTCAGGTATTGCTGAAGGAATCATTGTGGACTGTGTTTAATAGGTTAGCATTTCTTGACGAAATTCTGCAGTGAACTTCACAAATCCATACTTGAAAAGTTTTTCAGTTGTTCTTTGTGATTTCTTCAGTGATAATTGTGCTGTTTCCTCAGTTGTGAACTTCCAGAATGAGAAGGCAATGGTTGTGTTTTAATTTGAAATTATACAGCACATTCTATGGAAGTTAAAGCAATGAATGTGTACTACAGTTTCTCCCATAAACAGCCTAGTTTTTATTGTAAATGGTAGCAGCTGCAATTTCAGTCTGTGTTTTCTTAATATTTTAGCACTTGATGAATTTCCACAAACATATTGTTAAATATATGCTGCTTCTGCAAAGCTCTCATAAATGAATTGGTTACTCAATTTAGTTTTTTTTTTTTTTTTTTTTTTTTTTTTTTTTGCTTTGGGTTTATTTGTAAAGGGTGAATGTGATTATATGACATTGTGTTTTGTTTTCCACCTGAACAATTTAAGCACTTATGTAGGTAGATAATAATACTATTAATAATATACATAATTTCACCATTATTTGTTAAACTTCACTGTCTCAAATTTATTTTGGGTATGAATCACAAGTCTCTGGTTGCATACTGTCCCAGTTAAGATCATGCATACTTCACTTAAGCAGTGGAGCATTTTACTTGCAAAACATTATGCAACCATTCTTTGTTTTTAATTAGCTGATCAGCTCTGTGTTCAACATAGACATGCAACCATCGATATGTATTGGTTTATGCCTCTTACTTTTGGCTGTCTTGAATTTCATATTGAAAGACTACTGTAAATAGTATTAGATCTCAACATACAGTGCTGTTTGTGGAGTTTATGGTCATAGAGACAATAAAAACTATGACCTCTCTTTGAAAACATACCTGCATTGTACTGAGAGGCAATATGACTAAGAATGTTGATTAGATGTTAAGGATTACTAATGTTCATCTATAATTTTACAAAGTGACTTTTTATAGTTGAGTTACATGCTCATAAACACACATCAGTGTCCATGTGCTTATGAACGTAATCTAAATACATTGCAGATATTTATGCAAAATTAGTCTAGAATATTTTCATAATAAAATATCAGCAATTTTAAGCTTTATTTTATTTTTGTGAATGTATTTTTGCTGTTGTGATTGTGATTTGGTAAGGAATTTGGAGTTTTGTTTTCTTTTCCCCTCAGTTTCTTCTCTGGAGAGTACTTTCTTGAAACGAGTGGTTAGTTGCATAATTTTTTGCAGCTTGAATTTTTGTGGATTTCTGAAGATGCAGGAGTTTTATTTGAGAACAATGGAGTAAAACATGGCACTTTAAAGCTATATTCCTCCAACCTTTTGCTGCAAGTGTCATGATTTCTGTAATTAATAGTCTTACTAGCTCACTGAGTAAATTCAGTAAAACTGGCTAAACATGGTAATAAACATTGCAATAAGTTTTAGAAGTTATGTTTTGAGTAATGAACTTCTGAGGTTCATTGCTGGGCAGACTTTTTATTGGTCAAGAGTCAAGAATATGTACAAACTGAAGTACTCTCTTTTTGATCAGATTCCCTTGCACATAATTAAGGCAAGGCTATGTAAATAAAATGGATTGTTTTTGACAAAAAGCACTGTGTTGTTTTATTTAGCAACTGTAACTTTAATGAGTTTCAGTGCTTGTGTTCCATAGAGAGTGTATACAAAGTGATTTCTGTTTCTTGTGATCACTTGACTTTAAAGTAAGATTAAGCGTGGAGAGCACAGTAGAGTTTCATATTAATTATAAGCAAGAGAAACTATTTTAGATGTTTTATCAAAAATGTATTTCATGAAAATTATCATCAAAAGCACTTGTATTGATTAGTTCTGCAATAAGATCTAAGATGTATTAAACAAGATTCAGAACAGAATTTGTCGGCAGGAATAAAGAAAACGCAACTTGAGTCCTTATAAGGGTATATCTGCTTCTAATGAGAAGAAGCTGTTTATCTAATGAAAATGGAAAACATCCAGAAAGCATGGACTTTCAGAGGCAGAAAAGATTGCTATGATCATTTAATCCAGTATTTTACCTAACAGAGCACACAAGACTCTGTGAAATTCTTTTATCTCGCTCTTATCTTTTGGAGGAAAAAAATACCTTTTTAATGTTGGAAGATACCGCACTAAAATTTTCTTGGTTAATTGCTGTTCTCATTAAAGAAATAAAAGTAGTGCTTTTTTTCAGTCTGCCTTTTGACTTGCTTCATCCTGTAGCCATTAGACTCCCTTTCACTTTTGTTGCTAGCCTTCTGTTAGCACATCCGTCTTCGCTTGCAAATTGTGACCAAATCACCCCTGAACTTTGTTTGATAAATTGAATAGATTGAGCATTAACCTTTCCTTTTGTGACGTTTTACTTCTCCCCAGTATTTGTCATTGTCAGTGTAAACTTGGTCGGAAATTATTCTCTATTTTGTTCCTTCTCATGAAGTGGTTTGACAGTCTCTCTTTTCCTTATGTTCATAAGTAGTAGAAGTAAAATTAGAGTATTTTTTTGTGGTTCTATGTTAATGGCTCTGTTATTTTTGCTTAAGAACAGGTTATTGATGTCAGGATTATAATTATCTGAGTTATATTTTCTGTTTGTAAGTATTAATATGCCATTACAGTTCTTTTTTCCCTCCTCTATTCCCTCACTTCTCTAGAATTTCCCTCCTGTTCTGTGTTATTCACAACCAGAGTTCCCTATGGTTCGGAAATCTCTTTAAGCTTCTTTTTTCTAAAATACTTGGATGCAAATTGCCTGAGCATGTTGCTTTTTTGTACTGCTTAATTTCTAGTAGCTCTTCTTTCCATTTTGGAGGGGTAACTCAGGAAGACAGGAAAATGTATCATCTTCAGATATCGTATCTGGCTTTCTCAGAGAACAGAAAGATCTATTGAATCACTTCTTCTTTTCCACATTGTTAGTCCTCTTCTCTGTTTTGTTGGACTTTAATCCCTAACTTAAAAAGAAAATACAGAAATGTTTTTCTGTATGTGCTCAAAGATGCACACCTGTATAACTTCACCTGTCTGTTGCCATAAATAAATGGACAGCAGTTATTTAATGATCACTCATATTTAAAAATATTTTTACCCTGTTACAATAACCTCTGAGGTCAAATTAAGAAATTCTTTTTTTTTCCTTAATCCTTAAAACCTTTTTCCAAGGTACACAAGTATCTCTTCAGGAGCCAGCTGTGATCCAGTATATCTGATACTACATTGAACTGATAGGTCATGTTGGACCTGAGCTGATAACCATGGAGTTAACTGTCTCTGCACCAAGTTTGTGTGCTTGGAACACAACGGAGGCATGACAGGTCTGGCCTGAGACCGAACAAGTCGTTGTTAGAAGTTTTTGTCTGGTTTTATGTCTCACTAAAGGAATCTTTACCCTTTCCAGACTTCATCTGTATGTAGAGATGGCTGTTCCGTTGAGTCCTGTCAGCCTGCTGTGTTCACACATGTACTGTCTGGCTAGATGCTTTGTGAGCTGCTGCTGGAGTCTTAGGGTTCTTCACGTCAACAGCTGCTAATGCTGGGTTGGAGTAGTAAGCCATGCCATGCCCCCAGCTGTGGCCATGTGATCAGTAGGGGTGGATTTTGTGGTATGTCTCTTGTTTGTGTCCAGGCTTCAGAGGAATATATATCTGCAGCTTGCTGCTTCTGTGACTCTGGGGGAGATCCCAAAACACCACGCATCTCTTTACTGAAGAAATTGTACCATTCTGCATTGTAACTGAGTTGTTCCAGGTTGTCATCTATTGACTGCTATTTGGTCTTATTACAAGTGGTAGTTTACTGAACTACATACTTGTTTAGTATATTCCTAAGTACTTTATATATATCCTTAGAGATAAAGATGTGCTTGTAGCTTACAGTTACCTTCGAGGGGCTGTTCACGGTCCAGAAAATCTGATAACTGCTACCTAGTGTGCAGTATGGCAGTATTCTTTTTTCTGTGAAAAATAATGGATATGTAACATATATCCATCTCAAAGTTATGCTTTAACATATATGAATCCACTAAGAAGACATGAGACATGGAGATTAATGCAAAGTAATATGCAAGTCTACATTGGCAAGGTAATTGCAAAACAGGCTCTTTAAAAACATAAAGCAGTAGTGATCTTGATGGGCCAATTTCACAGTGGTATACATCCTCAGACCTTTAATGCTTTCCAATACATACTGCCTCAAATTGTAACAGGAAAGACAAAACTGGGACATTTTTTAATCACTGCAAGTTATGTGGTAACTAGCATTAGAAAAGGGCTATTGATAGGAACATAGATCAATTTAGTTTTGAGCTGTATCTCAAACTGATTTGGACCACCATGGGGGAGAACTGAAGTTGGTCAAACACCATATTCCAAATTGTGATATTAAAATATTTTTTTCATACTCATTGCTAAAAGGTACTTGAATATATTGCAACTGCTTGGTTTCTTGTATCCTTTTCTGATGGATTTAAACTGACATATAATTCTCATCAACATTTCTGTTAGTTCTCATTGTGTACTTGAAGATTTGTGATCCTCTCAGTAAAAGAGTTAATACACATTGTTTCACAATTTCCCAAGCTGGAGAACAGCAAAGCATACCATAGTCACAGTTGGATAATTTCACAGTAAAATCACTCTTTAATGAGAAGTATGTCAGCGGTACAGAGCTTTTGAAGTTCTTGAGTTTGGCTGATAAGCAGCCATACTGAGCTCATTGATGGAAAGCGTCATTTGCTGAACAAGCCTTATGCTTAAGACTGGAAGTCACAGTTATGTCATTGCTTGGTTAATTGGTTGCACCTGTCTCTTGTTAACAGTTCTAATCCAGTAGTCTCTGAACCACGTGTTGAAAGGTCAGCAGGAGCAGGAAAGAGCCTGGTGCACTGGGGAGCATTGTTAGATGTAATCTTAGTTTGGCAACCTGTTGTGCTTGTTAAATTCAAATTGTCACTTTTCAGTTCATGACGTGAGCTTCTCAAAATGAGAATGTTACAAATAACTTGAAAGTACAAGTACATGATTCTTTTCATTCAAGACAATGCTTAATTACCACTGTTTTTTTACATAATGTGTTAATTTGTAGGTTTGTCTTTTGTAATGAAAAATTCTTTACAACTTTGTTCTCCTTGAAGACAGGTCATTAAAAATATAAAAAAAATACAAAATTCGTATGTAACCAGGGAAAACATTTTTAGCTATGTTTTTTTATGTGTGTGTGTTTGTGTGTGTATGCATATACATTTGTTAGTATTCAGATGTCCATTCCATATCAGAGTTTAAGTCCTCAGCTATCTCAGGTGCTTGTCACTGTGCTGCTTTTAATCACATGACCCTATCTGGGGGATTTAATTTTTACTGTAGCTATTGTATATGAATAATTATGTTGGTATTACCTGCTATGTATATACTTAGTGTCCTTTAATTCTAGAATGTTTTTCAGCTAGTTGGAGGGTTTTAAGTTCTTTAATACATCTTGAAAATACTTGATTTCTTCATATGTTTATACTGTGTATGAATTTTGAAAGTACATCTGAATATCTTGGGCACTAGAATTTGAGGTAACTCATATGCTTTGCAATTTTCATGCATTTTATAATGAGCAACTTTCCTAATTTGTTTAAACAATTTGAATAAGCTAAGTAGGTCACATAAGTACAGAATACTGGTGCATCATAATCTTTTGTTTCAGAGAAAGAATTCTTACACCATTAAATGGAAATTAGAAATTTAGAAATTCAGTTTCTAAGCTTAGAAATTTCATAAAATTATGTTATAAATATTCTTTTTATTCTATTGTAAATTTCAGAAAACTAAGTAAACAGAAGATGTCATAAAACGAGATTTTGGTATTGATGGCTGTTGCTAACAAAATAAGCAAGTTAACAAGTGGTATTTTGCATTACTTGACTGATTCTCTTGTAACATTCTTTATCAAATAGGAATGTTCTTGCTCAAAATCATGGTGTGGAACATAATGGTGTAATATATATTAATAGATACAGGTTGTCTAGCTCACTCTAGAAAGTAAGTTTGGTGACTCCTGTTTAGATTCTCCTTCCCTTTTTCCTCTGTTTCTGAATGTGTTGCGTTAATAGCTTCAGTTGGTGTGATTCAGAATTCACAGAATTTTTTGATATGACAGTACATGACAACACTTATACTGTAACATGGATGGCATACATTAGATTATTATTATATTTAAGTAACATGTACAAACTGGATCAGAATGGTCTTCAAATATTATGTACTGGCCACCTCCCTTAAAAATTTAATACAACGCTGTTAGGCCACTAATTAAAGAATTCTGCCTGGATAAACTGGTAAATCCATAATTTCATTTTAGAGGATAGGATGTGATTTGGCCTTTCCATAGGCACTCTGCAGAATTTGAAATTTTTCCTTAAGCTTTTCGGTAGGATTTTTTTGTTTGTTTGTTCACATTTATGAAGCTTTATGGAACAAGGTTAGCTGCCACTATTCTGTCACAGGACATAATATTACAACTATAGCCTGATCTGACCAAAATGATCGCCATTTTCCTTTAATATTAGTAGTTGTTCTAAATGAAGATGCTCCAAGCAAAAATGTCACCTCTGCCTTCCTTATGGAGTTGAAATGACATTGTCTTCTCAGGAAACGAGAGAGGAGGATGGGTGGGAACAATAAGGGGTGAGGAATGTCAGTAGCAAGAAGGTGAAGCATCAGAAGAGTAGGGTAGATGGAAACAGAAAGATTGAAGATGTGAAAAGAATAGAAGGACCAGGCAGCAAGGAATACATGAGTAAGAATGGCAGGATTAGACTCTGATGGGTTGTGAGAGAATGAATAAGGAAATTCAATTGACTGGAAAGATAGAGTATGAGTGTATAGATAATGGAGAATCTGACTGAAGGTAGGATGAGTTTGTCATTCTCTTTCTCACGTGCACAGTATGGAGACGCATCGCCTGGCCCTATGGGACACAGGAAGAGGAGTCAAAGAAGGGAATAAGTCAGTTGGGTTTTCATGATGGAATTCAAATCTGAATATTAATTGAGAGTAGACTAAATCTAATTTGGAAATGGTTGGTTGTGTATGACATGGAGAATATTTCTGAATGCATGGGCATTAAATTCTATCACAGAACAAGTGCTTCTGATACATTATTTCTGAAAAGGTTCGGCAGGTAGTAGCAGTGACTTTAAAATAGCATGTCATTATTACAGAAATAGCATTATGGTAATAGTCTTTTTAAAAGTATATGTATACTGTAATTAGTTCACTGTACATAGAAAAGGTAATCATAGAATCATGGAATATCCCATGTTGGAAGGGACCCACAAGGATCATAGAATCTTAGAATGGTTTGGGTTGGAAGGGACCTTAAATATCATCTAGTTCCAACCCCCCTGCCATGGGCAGGGACATTTTCCACTAGGCCGGGTTGCTCAAAGCCCCATCCAACCTGGCCTTGAGCACTTCAGGGGTGGGGCATCCACAGCTTCTCTGGGCAACCTGTTCCAGTGCCTCACCACCCTCTGAGTAAAGAATTTCTTTCTAATATCTAATCTAAATCTCCCGTCTTTTAGTTTAAAGCTATTATTCCTTGTCCTATCATTACACTCCCTGACAAAGAGTGCCTCTCCAGATTTCTTGTAGGCTGCAATTAGGTTTCCCCAGAGCCTTTTCTTCTCCAGGCTGAACAACCCCAACAAACCAAGTGACTTCAGCTGCTCCTCATACATCTTGCCCTCTAGACCCTTGACCACCTTTGTTGCCCTCCTTTGGACACTCTCTAGTAGTTTTATGTCCTTCTTATATTGTGGCACCCAAAACTGCACACGGTACTCGAGGTGAGGCCACATCAGTGCAGAGTAGAGTGGGACAATCACTACCCTCAGCCAGCTAGCAATTCCGTACTTGATGCACCCCAGGGTATGGTTGACCCTTTTGGCTGCCAACGCACACTGTTGATTCATGTTCAACTTGCCATCAACAGGAACCCCTAGATCCCTTTCTGCAGGGCTGCTCTTCAGCCTCTTGTCTGTACAGAGAGTTACACAGTTCCAGGTGCAGAATCCAGCACTTGCTCTTGTTAAACTTCATGTGGTTGGTGATTGCCCAGCTCTCTAGTTTGTCAAGATCTCTCTGCAAGGTCTCTCTACCCTTGAGAGAGTCAACAGCTCCTCCTAATTTAGCATCATTTACAAATTTACTTAGTATGCGTTCGAGTCCTGCATCGAAGTCACTTAAGAAAACATTAAAGAGAACTGGCCCTAAAGTGGAGCCCTGTGGAACTCCACTAGTGACTGGCCGCCAGCCTGGTGTAATCCCATTTACCATGACCCTTTGAGCCCAACCCATCGGTCAATGGTAGTAAATCAATAATCTGCTGCCACTTTTGTTGTGGTAGAAAATATGGGGCCATGTTAATTTTTATGAATGTGTTTGTCCTTTTCAAGATAGCATTCTCAAACAAGTAATTTGTATGGCTGTTTTAGCAACTAGAACACAAAATGGGGAAAAAAATACTTTTACTGTGAATTGAGGTCAGCAGCTACATAATGATCTGCAGGAAAAGAGGATGGACTTAATATGTTCAGCTTCCTCTGAACTGCAACTTTTTTTTATTCTAAATGCACGATTATGAAAGACTCTGACAGCTACTTCAAGACTTACTGAGGGATATTAATTACAATTGACTTTGGAATATTTTGTTAATTTCTTTGTTAATGAAGATGTGATCCAGGTTTCAGATTGTTTCGTAGTTGATTTATGTACTCTTTTTTTCTTTTCTTTTTTTTTTCCTTATAATTTAACATTGAACAATTTACTATTCATTCATAGTAGCCTGAGACAAATAGTTACTAGACCATCTCTTAGGTATGTTCTGGTTGCTAACTGTTTTTATTATAAGACATTGTACCTGAAATTAGCCATTTTGTTAAATTATCCAAACAAAAATGGATTTTAAGTTAAAAAAAAAAAAAAATTACTTCAGCCCCCTAAAATGCAAATTTGTATATCGGGCTTATAGTATGTTTGAGGTTACAGTAATCCTTCATAAACAAAGTATATTTTTTTCATTTGCAAAAGTAGCTGCTTAAAAGAAAAATAAATCTTTGATTACTTAAAATAGATGTATTTTTTATGTCATGACCTCTCATATATTACATGCTGATGGTACTAACTTTGTGATAAATATCTTTAATGGAAAATGTCATTGAACGAAATGTGGCGATGATCTTCAACTGCTATAAAAATGTAGAAGTTGAATTAAAAGCAATTTTTTATTTTTAAAAACAAAAAGCACATGATTCAATGAAAACATTCTTTTTAGTGGAAACTGTTTTGTTTTTTTTTTTTTAAACTGCCCCTCTGCCCTCCCCTCCTCCCCCCAAAAAAGAATGGTAGTTGATGGATTTTATTAGGATTTTAAAGCAATAATGAAACACCAGCTTATACTCTTCCTGAATAACTGAATTCGGACCTCTTGGGGAAAAAAAGGCGTATACCTACCAAGAAAGCAATATTTATATTATTTTATGTATGAATCAAAAGCCAATAATACTTTTAAAAGATTATCATTGATATTAAAATTGTTAGAACCTTCTTGTTTAACAACTCTTTAACAAAGAGTCAAAATTATATGATTGTCTTTAATCAGAGATGATTTTTTACAGTCACATAATATAAACTGCTCTCCAAGTGAGGTTTATGGGATGCCCCCATATCCTGTACGTAATTTGTATGGTTAGAGGCTTCTCTTGTGAAATTTCCAGTGGCCAGGCAAAAGAGAACTGTTGCTGACTGTTATACATGAGTAGATGTTGGATTCTCCCACTTTTAAAGTTCAAGGAAAAAGATGAGCACATTTAATTTGCTCGAAGTTATACAAAACAGTTCTGTCTATTTTGGTTAATTGCAGACATTAATATAAGATAAAAGCAAAATTTCTTTAGAGCTGTAGTTGTTGCCATTTTCTGATGAGAAGTTTAACAGGTTAAGTAGCTGTTTTCATAGCTCTGTTATCAATAAAGTTGTAGAATACTGGGGAAAAAACGTATTCACCAGTGTCTGTGTTTCATTCGAGCACTTCCTCCTCAGAATCACTGCCCGGTAACCTTTAGGTTCACTATGTTGTTATTTTTTTACATTGACTGCTGAAATGGTAGTTCCTGCCTGTTGGCATAAAAGGAGGATTTTGAATGGTGGCTATTGTTCTACTAACCTTAGAGCCCTCTGGCTAGACGATCAGCAAGAATGCCCGCTAAGGTAAAGTGTCAATGTTGTCTCCTGTTCATGGGAATAACTTGCTTGTAAATTATGACAGTATGAAAAGCCCAAAGGGGTGAGGGTGGGAAAAGCCGTATTATCCGTCACGTATTGGTCAGCAGAATTCTCGTTTACAAGATAATTAATCCATCAGTACATATTGGGAAGTATGAACCCTAAATGCATCTTGCACAATAAATATTACTTACTTGTCTTATGTTTTATAAAATAATTCTTGAAACATTTACAAATCATAGGATTTTGCTTCTGTTCCTCTGTTTTCATATGTTATTTTTTTGATGCCAGAGTGTTTAGGCATCCTTTAATCATTCCAGTGCAAGGAGTTACGTAATATTTATTAAATAAGCATATTTCTAGCCATCATAGTCAAACTTGAACACCAAAAGGCTAAATAATAAGTTCCTCTCTTTCTTGTACCTCCAAATCTTACATACAAGCTAACTGTAGGTAAGGATTGATGCCATCATTGTTTCATTCAGGCTCTGCTAAAATACATATATTTATATATAAATTTATAACAAGTATTATTTGCAATTAGTATAGTGTTATTTAGGAGCATGCATTTTTATATCTCTGGAAAGGAAATGTTCTGTGAGTTTCTTGAAACATTTTAGTATGTACTGAACGTTGGAATTCTCAGAGATTGACATTTCAGTCCTACAGTAATGTATGCATTTAGAAATTTTATAGGAAATGTCGAAACTGTTAATTTGCCCTTACATACAATAGATACACAACCAGCATGAAGTAAAAGTCCAAAATCTTAGGAACTAAGAGTTTAACATTATTTTTAAAGATGTATTTCTAGACTTCATGTCATATAGGAAGAATATACGATAAATGTCCTTTTCTCTGTCTTGAGTGATTTTCTTTATTATGTAAAATCATCACTTTGTAATTATTGTTCATTTGTTTCTATCCTGAAATGCTTTAGTAAGTGTATGTTGTACTGAAACTGGTGAACTACAGATGTTCCCTGATGTGGCTGGGCAGATTCTCAAGAGTAAGTCTTGTGACAGAGAATGAACAACTACTCTGAATAACAATTAATCTCTTACATTTTAAGTTCCCGTTACAGCTGTACGGTCAGTTTTATAGCTGTGTATTTGGTTTCGTTTGTGAAACTCCAACAAGTTTGTGCAACTAGCCCTTACTTTTAGATCCAAATAATGTGTATTGTAATATAAATGAGTGGAATGAAAATTACTTTTATATAGTACTTGCAGGTGAATGTGTTTTACAGCTTCCATTTTTTTGTGAATATTCTGGTTTTCTGGATAACTTACAGTCTTCCTGAAACCCTAGGACGCGGTCTTAAAGTATATGTGTTGAATACCTCTCTTTAATCAAATACTAAAAATTGTATAAGCTTGTGTCTGAAGGTTCAAGTCATTCTTAAAGTCTTCTGCTTGAGGGCCTGGCTAAACAGGTGAATGTAAAAGAGTATAAATATAAAGGGATCTATAATTCCTGTGTGATAAATTTCAATCTAGTAAAACTGTTTTTGCTTTTTTTTTTTTCTGGCTTAAGTTCATTGAAACTTTTTTTGAGCTTTGCCATGAGAGAACTTTTTTTTATTTTCCAAAAAATGAGGGTACCGACATGCGGAATATACATTGTTATAGCAGTGGTCAGTTGCAGACTAAGCCCCTGTTCTGTGCATAATCCTTTAATTCCCTTTTTCTGGTTATGGAGAGAAAAGTTCTAATACAGTCTTTCATTGACTTTTAATACTGATCTAAAAATATTTTCTGCTGTTCTCTCCTTTATGTGACCAAAATGACATCACCAATCCTATCTCTTTGCCCCAAGAGTGGAGGTCTGTTCCATCTGCCAGGAGAGTCTCTCAAAAACTGTAGTTACGGGAACTCTGAGCTGATTTCCTCAAATATGCAGGTTCTTGCATTGCCAGAGGAAAGGACTTTGCATACCAGCTGAGATTCTTTTTATGAAGCATCCTCTACCAGAGCAGGGTCAATCATCTTAAATTTTGCAAGCTCAGCAATACATACTGTCCTCACCAATCAAAATTCTTGCCATTCCTCTCCAGGACAAAAGATTCCATATCATTTCACTAAATCTTTAATTGGTCATTCTGATACTAGACAAGAAATTTCACAGTGTTCTTTCCAAGCCCTTTCCTCCCTTTTTTAAGTATGCACCCTTGCACTTTCTTTTCATGCTTAATTTCAGTCTTGGTTGTATTAGTTTACAGTTTGAAGCCTTATCATTGCCAAGAAAAGAAAAGACTTGTTTTCAAAATGGGTACTTAAATGGAGTTTTAGAGGACTATTGCTGTTGGAAAAGTGTCTTGAGGAACTCCCAACAGAAGTAAAACTTCTAGCTTCTGTGGTTCGTATTTCACAGTATAGCAATGTATTTCATATCCTAAGGTCTCTTCCTACGATCTGTAATTTTTCTCCTTATAAATCAGCCAAGAAATATATTTTATGCCAGCACCGATATAAAGAATAAAAAAAAAGTTATTCTTTCATTCTTAGGTATCTAAAGTTAAAGAAAATAGGTTTTTCATTGATAGGACGTCATTTATATTTATTGAAAAGAGGATTTTTTTCAAAAATAAACTATTTTTTCACCATTAAAATCAAGATATGATATACATGCAATTAAATGAACTTCCCAATAGCATAAATTCATTATGTAAGTATTAATCACACACATTTCTTCTCTGAGTCTTGTGGTTGTATCCTAAAGGGTATGTTCCTTCAGTATAGATATACAGAAGCGGGTGAATCTGGCAAATGCCATAAATTAGCTTACTGCTGATGAGGTTTTAAAGAAAGTCCTAAAAATGTAAACAATAGAGTGATAACAATATGAATTTTTTTGTCAATTCCTTGTAAAATAATGAGCAGGTCTGCAGTTTTACAGACAGGATTCATTTTCCTATTTATGATGATTCTCTTTCCCTGTACCTCCAGCTCCTGCTTGCACGTTTTTATGATTTTCCGTGAGCACCTGTTCCAGCCCTCATCATAATCCCACTGATTAATTTCACTTTTCTGTAAGAAAATTAACTGAGCAAAAGCCATAAAAAGTATGCTTTTGGAAGGAATCAACAAATACCAGAGGGGCAAGAAGGGGAATAAGGCTGACTAAACTAGAAGTTGTGGTAGAGGAAAGAGGAGAAGATTAGGAGGGAACAGTAGTACAGGAACTGTTTTCACTGTCAGTAGACAATTAAATCAGCTGAGCTATTCCTGAGACCTTCATCAATGCATACTGGTAAATCTCGAACAGTTTTTGCAGTATTTCATGATCTTGGTTTTCAGCTGTCAAATTATATTAAAACATATTTAGTATTTTCCTATTTTCTTAACTTTACCTTTCCATTAAATCTTCATTACAGTTACAGATAGAGATGTCCTTTAACTGTGAGTGAAAGATCTGCACTATTGTGATATTATTGTAGAAAATCTTTGTGGCAAAAATATGAAATAATTTGTGCTATCAGAGCACCCACCCTAGAAAAGAAGAGGAATGCCAGACAAGTTATTTTGGTACGGAAAACCCTAATGTAAGATCAAATGTATAGTTATGTCTCCCTACTGCGTCTGCCAGTCCTGCAATAGTAGGATACAGTAGTGTCTTCTGGGAAAGATGGAAGCCTTCAGTCTCTCAGTAGAAAGTTGTGGGAGAATAATATGCTTGAATTCTGTTAGAAATTATATCCTTATTGACATGAGGGACATGAAAATGAGGGACATGAAAATGAGGGACATTCTTGTAAGAACCTGAGAGTCCTTATATTCTTCCATAACACGTTGCTGATAACAAAATTTTCTACTTCAGTTATGTATGAAAGTACATCAGTGAAGCTTATATGGTCAAAGTTTTGCTATTGCTATGAAGACATTTCAGTCCATTCTTCCAACAGTGAGGAGGGTAGCCTAATGCAGAAGAGCAAATTTCTTCCCACTGTTTTCTTGGGAACTTACTTTATTTGATGAATCTGTCATGCTGAATTCAAATACATCATCAGATGCTTTCCCTCCTTCAGGTGTATTTTCTGGGACTTGCGTGGTATTGCTTCCGCTTACTTTGTTGGGTACAGGTGGACCTGAAATTAACTGAAGAATGTTTTGTTTTGCTTTGTTTTTCCAACCAAGTTGATTTCCCTGCCTCTGTTAAAGTTTTTTGAGCAGCAAGCTGGACAGGTTACTGGTCAGTTGAAAATTATGTTTTTTTGTGTGTGGCATACCTACTAGTGTAGCTTTGCTTTTTGAGTAGTCTGTGAGATCTTGGTATCCCATTTTTCGCATTTGCATAGTTCATTTGTCTCCCATTTTTTTCTTTCTCTCCCATTTAATTTTTCAGTCTGATTTACTTTCTAGAATTGACCTGGTGTTGAGCACTGTCAGTTTTCTTCTTTCTTCCTCTTCCTCCTGCCTCTCTCCACTTCATTATATTATCCACTGCTTGGACTAATTTAAGATTTTAAATATATGGTACTACAAATTTTAAATGTTTTCATTGTTTTAATTTTCTGGAGGGTTTTGTTTGTTTGTTTGTTTTTAATGGCAGGACATTTTAAAACCCAATTTATTTCATATTGATTGCTTGAAGAATATGCCAGAAATGAAGCTCAAGTGCTCTTTTTCAAGCTTTAAGCAGTTTTAACTAGTAAAACGAGAAAAAAATCCTTGATGCAAAATGAACCATATTATGCCCTCTAACTCACCCTCTACAAAATAGTGTAGGGTTACATGAACTTTTTGCTGGCCCATCAATAAAACTGCATTTTTGTCATGGCTGTCATAAGAGTTACGGATTTCATGATTTTCATGTTTTTTAAAAATCATATCCATGACTTTTGACATTGTGGGATTTTGCATGCATGTGGGAGGATGTGATGGTAAACAGTTTGAGCCATTTTCAGTGAGAACTTTCCGAGCTGCCAAGTTCAGCTTTGAGCTCCATGGGAAGCAAGTGGAGAAAAGGAGCTCAGCAGCAGTTCTGCAGTGACACACAGGATTAGGCATGTGAACTCTCAGTGAGACTTTTAATACTTCCAGAGGTAGCTCCACTTCCTCAGGAGGGTGGTTTTTTTATACTATTTTTTTTTGTTTGTTTGTTTGTTTTAATACTGCTACTTATAAAGTGCTATACAACAGCTATATAGTAATTCCTGTTTCAGATCTGGATGTGGTTCTCAAAGCAAACTCCACTCTGTTTTTTGCTTTTTTTTTTTTTTTTTTCTTTTGCTGGAGTTGAGGACTTGAACTTCTTGGTGTAGGAAACAATGGCTTATGACACTTTGCATTGCCGTTCCATAATCTTTAACCTTGTAGTCCACCTGATGGTCTTAGCTTTTAAGAACTATCAAAGGAAGAGCTCTTACACATGGTTGTTGATTATAAACACTTGAATCAATTTCAATAAATGCTATTTTCTGTTCTGCTTAGAAAACATGATAAATTAAAATATCAAAGACTGTCAGTTTGTGGATTTTGTGGTTCCTGAATTTGGCTGAAACCAAAGTTTGCAAATAGCTTTAAGGACATAAATTAAAGCTGCATTGGATTAAATAATGGTTTAGAAATTTAATCTGTTTTTACCTTAAATTCCTCCATCTTTCCCACTTGTCTATATACATGTGCCAGTGCATCATAATTTGAAGCCTAACAGCTTTTTGTACGACGGACTGGCTTTCAAAATCACTCAAATATAATATTCAACTCAGCTTTGTATTACAGATTTGTCTTGAAGAGAGAGATTTACATCCATGTATGAAATGCTTATGTTAAACTCTGTTCTTGATACTCTATGGCACTTTGTAATCTTTGTCTCAAATGGCTTATCTTTAAGATTGAAAAGAGATGTAAAACCTCTATGATTAAGCCAGTTACCAGGAATATTTTAAACATGCATGCTTTCTCTTTAGCGAAGGGGTTTGTTTTTTGGTTTGTTTCGGTTTTCTACATGTCTTGATAAACCGAACTCTGTGACTGTGTTGCACAACAGTGTACAGGGAGCTTAGGCCAGATAGTCCTCTACTTGATGAATAGTACCTATACCAGTGAGGCAACGTGTCCATTCAGGGAAGAGCACTGTCTGCAAATTTTAGTTATGGAAGTCAATCTTTTTCTGTTCATTTTATTCAATTCATTGCTATTTGTGTAACTTTGTATCACTATAGCAGACAGAGATAACATATGGAGCTGTATTACTGTCAGAAAAATGCATGATCTTCAGATACTAGTGGCTTTTTATAAAGGGACATAAAATATTTTTTGTTCTTAGTTTCTTAGTTTTTGAAGGTCAGAAAGCATTACTAGGTTATGTAGTCTGAATTCTTTCATACCACTCATTCACTGTCACAGTTACCCCATACTGAAGTCAATTATTTCATATTTTAGTCATGTTAATAACTGTTACATCCTAAATTGTTATAAAAACACAGCCAGAAGATACCAGTGAAAGTTGTCACCAGCACTCAAACATATAGTATACTAGAAAAAATATTAAGATTTGCCCAAAATAGCTTGCAATCTATAGTAAGAATGTGAACTCCCAAAATTTCATGTCAGCTGGACTTGTGGATAACTCCCTTGTGATACCCAGTTAGACATTTTGAGTCTTTATCTCAAGATTTATCATAGGATCATCAAGGTTGGAAAAGACCTTCAAGATCATCAAGTCTAACAATCAACCTGACCTACAAAGTCCCATCACTAAACCACGTCCCTTAGTGCCACATCCACACATCTCTTAAATACCTTCAGGGATGATGACCTGGGCAGCCTATTCCAGTGCTTGACCACCGCATGAAGAAATTCTTCCTGATACTGTCTAAACCCACCCTTGGCACAGCTTGAGGCTGTTTCCTTGTATCCTGTCACTTGTCACCTGAGAAGAGAGACCAGCACCCTTCTCACTGCAACCTCGTCTCAGCTAGTTGTAGAGAGTGCTGAGGTCTCCCCTCAGCTGCCTTCTCTCCAGACTAAACAACCCCAATTCCCTCAGCTGCTCCTCATAAGTCTTGTTTTCTAGTCTCTTCACCAGCTTCGTTGTCTTCTCCACACACACTCAAGCAACTCTATATAGAAAGGATTTTATATTTTTTTATACTACCCAAGTTGTGGCCCCTCTGATTGTCTGTCCCCATTCTTTTTTAGTCACTGATTTTATAGAAGAAAGACATCCAACAAATTGTATATGTGTGATAAAAATCTTTCTTGTCCTTGTTTGTGTAGTATCATATTTAATTATCATTACCGTCTTAATTCAGAATGGCTAATATCATGAGCATGTTAGAACTGTAACTATTATGCTCTTCACCATGGACTGTAAAGTGTGTGCTGGGAAAGGGACTCCATTTATTTGTTAATGAGTAATAAAAATAGATCAAAGGCAAATGTTATATTCTTAAGATAGAACAGTTTCTGCTTATTCTTATGTTGTGTGGGAAGTGATTTTAATAAATATATGCTTACTGCCAGGAAATTCTTGGGTAAACAAAGGAATATTCTATTTGCTTGCAGAGGAGCATTTAGGAATCTAGGAACACAGGTATAAAAGGGAACTTTCAATGCACTCAGAACAAGTCCCTGCAGACACCAAATTACAAAATTCCCATCATGAACTTAAGACTCTGTTGGTTTTGTTGTTTTTTTTTTTTCTTTAATTTAGATAGGTCCTGCCACATACATACATTTTCTCTGTTATATTTGGATATTTTTCTTTTTGTCTTGTCAGATTTTTTACCTAGACAAGATTTTCTGGAAAAATGTTGGACTACTTTCAGAACATAGTTGTTTATAATTAGGATTTTTCAAGGGTTTTTCATCTAGAAATATGATAACTGGCCACGTTCCCTTTCCTAACAAACATACTGTTTACAAAGCTGTCTTCTATTCTGCTGCTTCTCTTCTTTACTGTGTCTGCTTTTCAAAATACCACCTTTGCTGCAGTGCTGCCTAAAAGTCTACTGTTTCCTACAGAATATCTGGAGAAAAATAGATTGATATATTCCATCTTTAGTCCCTAGTTTATGTGACTGACATCAGTGAACTAGATGAGGTATAAGAACAGGAATGTCTTTAAAAAAAAATAAAATAAAAGCAGACATTTTCTTCTTAATTTGCTGCTAACATTTTGGAGATTATCTTCTTTTGTTTGTTTGTTTTTCTAATACGATGACTTTTTGTTTTTGTAAAGTTTAACTTTCCAATTTGACTCAGAGTTACGCTTAGACAGGAATATTTCTGCCATCCAATATGTCAGATTCATACAGAGGATAGAAGGAGTTCTGTCTGTTTATTAAAAAGATTATATCTGTCCCCCCCAAAAAAAGACAGTCTACCATGCATTCATAAAATATGTAGATCAGGAGTAACAACTAATGACTTAATTTTTAAAAAATGAAATTTACTAGCAGTCATCATTATAAAGCCAAACATTTTTCACATATCCTTCATAGATTACAGAGTCTTTGGGAAGGCTGGAAGAGTGTATTTCCTTGTTGGTCTGCGTGACTCTGGCATTAGCTCAAGTAGGCAGGGGGTTTATTAAATTTGCCCAAATATTTGAGCTCAAATATTCTAAAACAGCTTTGGAAAGTACAGCAGTTCCAAGGGATTTTCACCATATTTTCTCTCCAATTTTTTGAGGAAACTGTCCAAAACTACAACATTAGAGTAGACTATGATGTCTCCATGAATAAATGAATAAATGGTGCCTGATTCTATCACCTCCATACTAATGGTTGTTCAAAGAGAATAGTACGTGATGAAGACTTCGGTCAAAAATCTGCTATTTACATGTTTCATTTTTACGTAAAGGTCTGCATTCTCATTTATGAGTCTTAGTTAGGTTTGGGCACTATAGATTTTTGAATGCTTGGCAAGAAAGTATGTTTATTTTGGCTAAGAGTGTGGAAACGTGAAACTTTCCTTTTTCCCATCGTGTAAACTAGAAATAGAAAAAAGTAGCATGGGTATTTGGAGCTATTAGATCATCTGGTCTGACCTTCTTTATATCATGGTTTGTCCAACTTACCCTTATTGTAAGCCCAGTAATTTGTCTTTTGTCAAGGCAGAATTTGTGTTCAGTTGTAGAATATCTTTTGGAGAAGCGTCTAGTCTTCATGTGAAAACAAGAAAATGTGGAGAACATACTACTTCTTCTGGTAGTTTCTTCTAGTGACTAGTTCTATCTCCTGTGAAACATTTCTGCCCAATCTGGTACCAGCAAATATATCTTTTTTTCTTTTCTCTGGAGTTTTGGGTCCTTCTCAATTCTCAGCATTATTTGTAGACTTAAACTGCTTATCTTCTCAAACTTTTGATGTTTATT
Source organism: Anseranas semipalmata (assembly GCA_013399115.1). NCBI lineage: Eukaryota > Metazoa > Chordata > Aves > Anseriformes > Anseranatidae > Anseranas > Anseranas semipalmata. Next base: position 36,568 of record VXAA01007438.1, on the reverse strand, counting down.
TTTTGGAAAGACAGGAAGGGCAGTCTTTCACTCATTATACAAGGCATTTTTTTCCAATAGCTGAGCAGTTTTTTGGCTTACTTCTGTCTAAAAAATGGTACTCATTAGAGAAGACGCGTTTTCCATAAACTTCTTTAATAATTGGAGTTTTGCCACTTTGTTATTTATAAAGCACTTTTTTCTCATTTTTTTCTTGTATTCGGTAGTTTGTTGATACCAGACTAATTGGTCTTAAATAATAATAATAATAGTAATCCTAGATTTGCTTTGCAGATGTTGGCATGGTGTTTTCAGTCTTCCAATACTGCTGTGGCAAACTGAAAGATGAGCAGACAGAGACTCTAGCAGCTAAGCCTTCTAGAAATTTGAATAGAAATTGACAGAATAAAATGTATTTATTGTTTCACTAAATGATGTCTAACAACTTCCATTACTACTGATGGCCTAAGCTGTACTCCAGCATTTTTGTGTGGTATGATAAGGTGATTTTGTTTTTCGTTTTTTGTTGTTTTTTTGTTTTTTTTTCCAAGGGGAAAGAAATATTAATAGATATCTCTTTTATCCTTCTCATTGTTATATGTTGCATTTTTCAGTTCTAGTTGCTGACTTTGACCATGAATCCAGTTGGTCTTCCTACTAGTTGTCCTTTTTCTGCATTGCAGAATTGTGACTTTGGGCCAATTAAATTGCTGTCTTTAAGGGCTGTCAGTTTCCATCGTAATTTCTTTGCATTTTAGTGCTCACAATTTCGTAATAATTCTACAATCTTCCCATACTTTTTTGTTAGTGTTAGAAAACTAGCTGAAATGTTATACTCTTTTCGTGTGCTTATGAGCCAGTTTGCTCTTTTTTCTCTTTTCTTTTTAGTTTGTATTTGGTGGTCTCTAAGTAGTCAATTGTAGTTCAGTAACTGACAAATCTTCATGTCTCATGCTGAAGTCCAAAATACTTTATGATGGATCCAGTATCAGTGAAGCTAGAAGAGCTAGAAGGTTGTGTTAAACTCCTTAAACTTTGCTTTCATTTGAGATTTCTGTTTTTTTTTTTTTTTTTCCTCTCCATGTCTTATTAACAGGTAGTCTTTAAGTACTTTTTTTTTTCTTTTTTTTTTTTTTTTTTTTTTTGAGAAGGCATCTATAAAAATTCTTTTTTTTTTTTTTTTTCAGGATATTCCTGTATTATTACCTATCAGACTGTTCTGCATGCCTGAAGATTTCTTCAGCTCCAGAAGTATTTTAAACTAGTTTCAGCCTCCTAATCTTATTTTACCCTGCACTAACTTTCTTAACTAGAATGCTGGTTGCTAACTTTTACCCAGGGTTTTCAACACTCCAGTCGTGTATATTGACCCAGTAGGTTTCAGTAAAGTCAGTTATATCCGTTAGCCAATTATACCAATTAGCGTCATCTCACTAAGTACTTGGAATGTGGGATCATTCCTACTAGGAATAATGGCATTATATGAAATTCATGTAATCTAAAGACAGAAGGGACACATTAAACAGCTAGTCTGTCATCTCATTCTTGAAGAATTATACTCCTTCATACTTTTCTAAAAGTATCTTGAGGACAAAATGTTCACAGTAATGGTATTTCCATCACTTTTCTTAATCACAAATATGTTTCCTTGCAACAAAAAAAGAAATCTTTTCTCTTTTGTGTTTCTTAGTAGTTACTAGCAAACGTCTTGGTCTAACAGAACTGTTTAAGCACTATAGAGGTGTGTTTGTATTTCTGTGCCCTACTCTTCTTTTAGATTGGTATGTCCTTATATAAAAATCCAGTTTATATGGATTCTTTCAAATGGGAATCTTTTGTAAAATTCTGATATTTTTTCTAGTTTTACAAAGAACTCTTCCATAAGTGAACTTGCATGTCTTAGCTGCCATCTTTTCCACTAGAATAGCAAACTGTGAATTTAATTGAATCTCTCACTATTGATCCATAATTCTTCTAGGTGAACTTACTCTTTACATCAATATGTCATCATACTCCTAAAGAGTAAGAAGTGGTTCATGTACCTGTGAGAAATACCATTTCATTAAAAAGTTGGGGTTATAGTGTTGGGGTTTGTTTGTTTTTGTTGTTAATCCTTATGTGTACGTGGATAAAGGCTGTTTCATATACACATCTTTGGAATGTTTTTTCCTCTCCCTTCTCCCTGCAGTCAAATCATTTCTTCATATTAGTTGTTGATCCAAATTGTTTTGAGATATCTATGATACCTAAATGGTTACAATTTTTGTTAAGAATTATTATAGGTTAATCATGAATGCATCAATCCAAATCTTTGTCATCTTGTAATGAAAAGTTACATAGCTGCTCATTATCTGTTTCTCTCCTTTGGTGCTAGGCATCGAGTTTGCTTAAAGTTGGCAGTTTGTATGAATAGTTTATCACTAGATTAAACTCTACCCTGGCAGTCTGTTTAAAAAAAAAATGCAACCATACATCTGCAATAATAAAAGATCTAAAAATGTTTACAAAAAATCACACACACACACAAAATATATTTATTGAGCTTGCATGGAAGTAGCTAATTACTTTATTTGCATTTTTTATTTTAACAGTGGTTTCTACCTGTAGTGTATATAGTTTGCCTTTTGGTGGAGACCTAGAATGCTTTGTGCAAACATTTTGCTGGAAGGTAAAAGCTGCTGACTCATTGAATTAAAGAGCCTAGGCTTTGGGTTATGGGGTAAGAGGAGAGGCTTGTTAAGACTGTGAAACAGGAGACAGACAAAACAGTGTCCAAGTCTTAGAACTTCTTACGAAATATATAAACATGTACCACAGAATGAAGGTGGGAGAAGGAGTTTGGAGGTATCTTAAGGAAATGAAGTTATAAGGAAAGGATGCATTTTAATGAAAGCTCACTATGTGTGCTGGAAATGTCTTTTATATGCCCCCCCAAGCAGATGAAAGGGTGCTTTTTTTCCTTTCATGAATTGAGACCAAAACATAACATCACTACTCCACTAGAGACTCCTATGGGACAGGTGTGGTCAGAAAAAGACTGCTAGCACTGTCTGAAGGGAGTCAGTCTGAGTGAGCAATGCTTTGAGACAGTTAACGTTCACTGTTCTGTAACAAGTCTGTGCACACATTTCCAGACTATTTTTTATAAAGCTTACTTAAACAGTGAACACAGTGAACATAATGTTTTTTATATTTTCCTTCTTCATTAAAAAAAAAAAAAAGAAGAAGAAGAAGAAAGAAAGAAAAATACCGAATCAGATTTTTAGGTTTGCTGTGTTTTAGGTGATATGAAGTTCTTTGTATATAATTCTTGCCTATCTGTATTGAAAGATAGCATGAAAAAGTATGTGATATTGAATTGATCTAACACTGTTATGAGAAGGAACATGGACAACTCAGAAGTTAGCAATTACAAGTAGTTTGATCACAAAGAGAGGCAAAAGCATATTTATTCTATGACCAATAAAGTATTGCAGAATTGCAGGTGGGTTGTCAAGCACAGTGAGGTGTATGTCTCTAATACAATACTGTTTTACATTATTTTTTGGGAGAGTAAAATGACAGTTGAATGTTACTTAATTGAATGTTATGTCATCTATAATCCTCCAGTCATACAGTATTTATTACCTATTTTTAAAATTAGCATAAAGATTTAATATAGAAAAGGTAAGCTAGTTTTGTATCAAATACAAGGACAGGAATGTCTTCAATATGAAGAGATTCTTAAAATACTTGCACTGAGTTTATTTGGCTAAATTGCGATGTTCTCTTAAGCCTATTAGTGTTATTGAGAAAAAATGCATAAAATAATCAGAGGTACAAGTATTATAAATGTTTTCATCATTAAATCAAACTATTTCAACTGTACAAGATTATTCTTTTCTGTTGGAGAATAAGAGAAATGCTGAATAGTGTGTAAAGGTGTCACTGAGATCAACTTGTAGCATTTTGTTTATCCTTCTTAAGAAAAATGGTAGCTGTCAGGAAATTATGTGTTTTCAGGTACAGAGCAAGGGATCACAGAATGGTTAAGGTTGGAAGGAACCTCTGGAGCTCATCTGGTCCAGCCCCTCTCCTCAAGCAGGGACAGCTAGAGCAGGTTGCCCAGGTGGCTTTTGGAAGTCTTCAAGGAAGAAGGTTCCACAACCTGTCTGGTCACCTTGTGCCAGTGCTCAAATCAGATTGTTCAATTTTAAACTATTTAACTTCCCTTGCCCATTCAAACAGTGTTAGAAATGTTAAAACAGCACTAATTTCCGTTTCAGTGTGATGCCAGACATACTTCTGAGTTTGAGATTTCAGGGGTTTTTTTGAGTGTTGATGAAAAGGCTCACTTTTACATCCAGCAAATGACTTTTTTTTTCTTGATCCCAGCACTTCACACACTACTAATCTGTACACTGGTGGTATAGCTTCATTCATCACAACTAATCACTTTTTTTTTTTAATATGTTCCCAGGATATGTTTTGGGGAGTTTGAAGTACAGTGAACAACAGAACAGCAAATGTTTTCTTTTATTGTTTCTGTACTTTAAAAAAAATATAGATATGTAATAGTTTAATTTAGTTTGTTTTAGTTTGTAGGTTTAGGAACAGAGAAGACTAATCAGTAAAAAAAAAAAAAAAAACACTTGCATGTGGTATCATGGATCTTGAATTATTCATCAACAAATATGTAATAATTGCAGTCGGTAATACTGCTACTTAGTTTAAAAAAAAAAAAAAAACAACACCCAAACAACACCAACAAAAAAACCTCCACCCAAACAAAGCCCTGAAAAATGAGTCTAAATGAAGTCAAAAGGCATGTGTAGCAATATTCCCAAAATATTGTTTTGAATCTGTTCTCTGTGCACATTTAAAACTCAGACTATTCAATTAGGAAGTACTGCTTAATGAATTACTACTACCTTGTCTCCTTAATTTCCCTCTACCCATTATTTAATATGTAAACATTTGCAACTTTTAAGCATACACTAAAGAGCATATATGCCATCTCCTTTTCTTTTGTCCACTAGCCTGTCTAATTGAATATAGAGCTGTTAGTAACCACTCTTGCAATTATTAGTTTCACAAGTAATGAGGTTTATCTGATGACTAAATTTCTCAATTTAGCAAAAGTGCCTCCACCGCTAAGTCTCTTAGAGGCTCAGAAAAATATTCTGAAGGAAATCAGAAAATGTTTGAGGTTAAAGAGAGTGTCTTTCAGCAAGGATGCTGGCTGGAGCCATCTCTGCCCTTATTGCATTTGCAGGACGTTTCCAATGCTCCAGAATTCCGACTGTGTCACATGGACCTGATCAGATCAGAATGCATATAGCCAAACAGGAGGGAGTAACTAAAGAAGGAGCACCCTCAATTAGGTTTGGCCAGGATTTAGGAAAAGCATGTTGCACATGGGATGGATGGGTGAATAGCTCACCAAGACTGGAAAAAGTATCAGAACTTAGGTTTCCTCTCCCCCTCTACTCTTAAGTAATGAGATGGTACATAAGATAGCAGTTATCATTTCAAACCAATAATCAATGTTTACATGTTTTGCTATTTAATTACTGCTTGTGATTGCATGCCAAAATTACCGTAATTGAAACTTGCTTCTTGTGGTTCAAGTGAAGAGTGGCTCCAGAGGCCCTGGTGACTGCTCTCAAAAATGAGTTAGATTCATTTTTAAAAAACAATCAGTATAATAATCTGCTATACAGATTTTTTTTTTTTCAAAATTATGTTTTTATCTCAACTAGAATACTTTTATAGGAGTCCTAAAACCATGCCTTGCCTGCATAAACCAGTTTGGTTTGCACTGCCATGAGGTATCTGGATCATGCTTATTTTTAACAATAAATGCGTAAATTGCTTTTCTTCATTTGTTGCAGCTGGATGATACAAAGTGGTTCCATCATAATGATTTGCAAAATAATGTTTAAATGGTTCTGCTGATCTTGAAGCGTTTATCAAAGTTGCTATAAAAAATTTAATTTATTCTCCATTAGTTTTGATTGTCTTGATTATTGACAGTGAGGTATCTGTATGCTACCAAATGTGGCTGGATTGATGTCATTTCAGGTGGGGTTCTGTGTTAGCGCAGAAAGTATACAGTGTTTGTTATTGTATTTAAAAGCTATGGGCAAACAGAAAAGTGGGGATTATGAAGTATAGATAAAACAGACAAATGGTAAACACCACATCAGAAGATGGTCGTTAGAAAGCAATGCAGTCTCCTCTCTTGTGTACTATTTCATCAAGTCCTGGTAGAGATAGAGAGTGGGGAAAGTAAAGAAGACTGAAGATTGTGATAGACAGACATCTGTTTACCCATGGTATCAGCCGGGGTTTTGTAGATCTTTTGACAGAGGATGAGTAACCCAGGAGGCTTTTGAGGAAGAAGTGTTAGTCTGTCTGGATTTTATCAGGGAATTTCAATCCAGACAGAAAAGGCAGTAAAAGAGAAAGCAAAATACTATTTAGGGGAGGACCTGACAAGTATTTATGTGCAGAGCTAGATACAGCTATATTACAGGAAATCTGTGAGAAAAGGGTTAACTCTATCATTTTATAACATAGTAAATATATGAAAGGCAGTTGCCTGAAGTCATTCTACTTGTCTGTAGTAAGCCCAGATTTTCATCTTCCTGGTGCTTATGTGGTCTGACTGGTGTCAAAGCCAGGTTTGTAGGGTTGACCTCCCCTTGTACAAATGTAGTCAGCAGTGAACTTGTGATGTTGCCATATTTAACTTGCGAGAACTGAAAAACTGCCAGGGCAGCATTTTGAGCTAGTATTTTGTGTCACCTATATCCAAGGCAGTCTCTTTATGTTTCTGTAATACAGGTTGCACATTCTTGGGAAGAAGAGCTCTAAGAACTGACAGTGTTTCTCACTTCTTACATTGTCCTTTGTAACAAAAAGGAAGATGAGATTGTAATCAACACTTACCCTAAATTTTAGTTTGCAATTATTTTACATCTTTAAAATATAATATTTACATAAATCTCTTAACTTGAAGGCATCAGTCCTCTCCAGAAACTGTAAATTCTATTACTTCAGAAATACAGATGTACTCAATTTTCTGTTCTAAGGAGGCATTGCTGAAGCTTAGGTTAAAAATAAAAATTCAAAATCAAATATGCCCTCTTATCTTTGGTTTCCCGAATGCTCTAGAATGTGTTTCTGGAGATCTGCAAATCTAGGCCCTGTTTCTGCAGCAGATTATATAAATAGCCTAGTGAACCTGAAAATTGTGTCTTATTGTATGCATTAGACCTGTGAGATGTAGTTAATATTTATGCTTCTTTCCAAATGCATTCTCTGGTTTGTTTGATCTTTTGATAGATCTGATACTTTATTTTAGTGAAGTTTATGGCATCTGTTCCTGTTTTTGTCCTCACTGCCTTCCTTTATTTGCTAGAGAAACTTCCAACTTAAATTTTTAGTGTTCTCTGTTAGTATTGAATCCTTTATCTAGAAAATACTGAATTTTCTGAACTGCAGAAAAATGCGGAAGTAATCAGTAGACTGTTTCTTTCTCTTATACTACTTTGTGAAATGTAGCTAAGATGTGATATTTAAATATCCCCCTATAAAAAGCATTTATTAATTTTGCCTTAGCTTCTAAAGCAGTTTTACTGCTTTCTCCAGAATGTTAAGAGACATTACTTTCAGTTGTCATGGGGTTCTGGTATATCTGCTTAGTGTCAGGGGTGGGTGGTAAGGGCAGATGTGAAGCCTGGCAACAGAAATCCATGGCTGTACTTCACTAGAACTCATTACTGATTGTGCTTTTTTCACTTTTCTGCATACTTTAAACTAGATGTGGAGGAAAATTGTTCTTAATGAAATAACACTTCTTTTTAACCTTTAATATAGTTTTTGTAAATTAATTGATAAAAATATAAACAATGTATGCTCTTCAGTATCGTGTATACCAATCAGAGATGCTAAATTAATGCCTTTTGCTTTTTTTATAATATAAAATATCCCACACCATAAAATAAGCAAAAATTTATAAATACAAGATTGCACGATTCTTTGTAATAAGTGCTTAATCTTCTTGCAAGTAAGATAAAGCAAATATATGAAAGGCAGTGTTTGGCAACAGTTTGCAAAAGGGTGAATTGTTAAAAAGGGATAGTAGATAGTAGAACACCCTGAAAAGAAAAAGAACTGATAAAAAGGCAGGAAAGAGCAACTACTGGAAAACCAATGAGCTACAAGACAAAACTGTTGTCAAACACATTAACGCTTGACTAGTATGAATAACCAAATAAGTATCCAAGCACTTTTATACCTAACAGAAATGCTGGAACTAGACTGACTCAAGATTTCATTTTCAAATGTTTTTTTAGGCTCTTAAATATTGATGTCAAAGATGTTCTGGTTGATGTTGTTTTTCTTATCTAGTAACACAGTGAGACAGAAAAGTTGGGCAGATTTTAACAGTTGTGCTGACGCAGAAGACAGACTGTGTAAGACCAGACGATCAATGTGACTCTTGTAAGGAAAACAGGATAGTTCTTTTTCTAAATCCAAGCCACACAAAGCTGATGTTAAGCACCTAGAGAAAGAGTGTTTGAAAGTAGCTGGCTAGCAGCCAGCCTAGGGCAGGGTTCATTATCAGGAAAAAATACATTTCTGAGGAAAGAAAGCCTGCAAAGTAACTTGTGAATAAACTTTAAAAAAAAAAAAAAAAAAAAAGAGCAGATGGAGGCAACCAGCATAAAAGATGGATTTATGCAGCTGTGGGATATAAACACGTCAGCGCAGCAGCTTCCATATAAGTGTGCTGTTCAATTTTTCTTTACTTTCTGTATACACTTTTTACATGTAAGGTACTTCAAAAATGCTCTTACCATGTAATTAATAGTTCCATGTTCTTATAGTTTTACGGATACTTTGATCATCTTATGCATACCAAAGTCCAATAAGCTATTGCTGGTTTTTAAGGGCTTGTATTATATGCAGTTTAAAAACACCTTGCCAGGTTTTAACTTGGAGATTTTCTGTTATAAGTATTCTCTATTATAGCAAACGCTTTACTGTATCTGTTACAAACAGTATTGGCTGTTATGCAAATTCCTTGTTGAGCAAGATGATGAAGTAGGGAAATCACTTGGAAAATGATGGGTTACAAGAAAGTTTCTGTATGTATTGCTTGCTTTGTCACTGAAATTTTGTTTAAGAGTTTGGTTTTATTAATTGTGAAATTTCCTGTAATATAAATGTCAGTAATATAAATCATTATTTATCTTTCCTTTCTATGTTTTGTTCTTTTAAGACTTATTTTAAACAAAATGTGCTATGGTTCATGACTGTTTGGTCATTTCTGAGAACAGATATGCAAGTGAGATTACTCTTTTGTACGTGGCATTTAGAAAATACAGATAATACTTTACTGGTGAAACAATTATAGGCCTGTAAATCTGTTTATTAACACAGTACTTCAGAATACCATGAACACTAACCATTTTGCTCACCTAAATTATATGAAAGATGAACACCAACTTTGTTTTGGAAGCCAAAATTTTGAGGATGTGATAGATGTAAATAATGAACTCATTTAGGAATATGTTTTGAAAGGCATTTATATGAAAATATACTCTAGGAGTAGCTCATTACATGGATATGTAATACTATTTTGTTACTGTCTTTGTGTTCCAGTGTCCATAACCAGCCACCATATTGTAGATCATGAACGTTATTTTTTTATTCTTTAGAAATATTAATCACTTTATAGCCTCGTGAAAACAGCTATCTAGCTTTTCTTTACAAACTGCATTTTTTATTCATTTTTTTCCTTCTTTGGAAAGTACATTGCCTACTAAGGGGTGAGGAAACCTCAAAAGGAGCCTGTTGTCCGTTAGAATTTTTGAGAGTATTTGAGTGCTAATCTATCTAAAAATGTGTTTGGAACATGCCTGTGTATCTTTTGGTATCTCTTAGATTCCACTAAGGTTAGAAATACTATTGAATGTAATATTAACCAAACACATTTTATATGGCTTGGCTTACAAAAGAGTGTTAAGAAGTAAATTAATATGGCACAACTGCAAGATTAATTACTGCTGAGCAGCTATAGTTGACATTTTAATTGTGTTTTAAGCTAATATGCTTTATTTTGTATTTGTGGTTGCCTAAGACTGTATACAGTTCTGGTTGGTCAGTGGATACACAGTCACTTCTAAAGCTTTAGTATCTACTCATTTCTGAGGGTGTAAATAGCATGATACTTATAGGAGTTTTTAAAGAACAAGAGCAAAAGAGATTCAGGGTTGTAAAAGGAGAGGGGAATCAAAGTATTTGAACTGGATATCAGAAACATTTTCCAAATTATAAAACATAAGGAAATGATTGTTTCAGACACTTAACCTAAGAGTACAAAAAAAAGCTGTATATATCTTGTAGAATTGAGGAAGCAGATAAACTAAGTAACCTACTACATCTTTTCCATTTTCTTCCTCCAGTTTGGAAAATTGCTTCCACAAATTTTGAAGTGTCCTTTTTTAGCTATTCCAAATATCAGTTTAACATTTGTCATATCATTCTTTACAGTGAAATTTCAGCCAGGACTGTTATGACCAGAATATTAATTTCACAAAAATTTTTTAAAGGGAACTGTGAATATAGCCACAATGCTGGCTTTAATTAGGTTTGTTTGCATTGTCTGTGGGTTTCATGTTACTACTTGGTTCTTCTCATTGACTATCTGTACTTTTAACTATTTTTACCAGATGTTTTTTCTTACACTTTTCAAGACAGACTTCATTTCTGCCCATATTTAAATTTTTATAAGTCTGTTAATGCATTTCTGTTTTCTTACTGGAGATGACAACTATTTAGTGTCTGCAGATTTTATTAATGTGCTGTTTACTGTCTGATTCATAATTTAGCCAAGTCAGTCCACCCATCTCTAACAGCTAGTGAAGAAACATAGAGTAATGAGCAATTCTAACAAATTCAAAACATGGGTTATAACTGAAAGGCACGATTTGTGGTACTAAAAGCATGGCAGACTGTGTAAAAAAAAAAAAGGAGGTGGGGGGGCAAAATCAAATATTTCTGAAGTGATCTGGCCACATGGAACAAGCTTATCTCATGTGTGTTGCATCAGTATAACTCCAGCTCAGTCATAATGTGAAATGAAACACTTTTTACATGAATAGTATTTAGTCTGAGCATAAATGTAATTCAGTTTGTGGAAGTGCAATGCATCTGTATTAACAGACACAATGATTTAAAAAAAAAACTTCTGCTAGCAGATGGTGTCCAACAAAGACCACTATTGTTTCAGCATGAGATGCTTCAAATGTTCTGGGCATTTAGCCCAGACATAGCCATTTTCCTATAGTATGTGACCAGGCAATAACAAAAAGAATGAAAATAGAGGTGTCAGTCCATATAAAAATATTTTTATAACTCAATATATCTAACAAGTCAGTGGCAATGATTAAACCAAGTTAAGTTAACAAAACTGATAAGATCATTCATTTTACATTTTCATGTCTCTCCAAACAGTTATTTGGCTTTCTACCTTCTAGGAAAAATGAGTTTGGAAAGTTAAGCTACCTGCTGGTACTGTTTAAATGCCCACAGATAACATAACTCAAGCTGCCTGGTGCCTGAAAGTGAGTGTTAGGGCAATCAACAGGAACAATAAAAATCTGTTCAAACAGAAAATCCACAAATCCCAAGGATTTGGAGCCTCCCTATGGATTTTCCACAAATTTTGCTGTTTTCAGCAGAATCTAAGCTTTTATTTTAAAGGTGAACTGCAAAGCTGAAAAGAAAATTGAGTTAATAAAATATGCGCTGAATCCCTTGCTCTCATTTTGCAGCCTGCTAACTGGAGCCCTCTGACACACGTTTTAAGTTTTTCCTAAAAAATAAAATAAAAAAAAAAAACTCTCTTTTTCACTATCATCTAATACTTACTGGTTAACTTCAGGTTAACCATTCTTCTCAGTAGTCTATTAACTCTGAAGTGAGTATTTCTTAAACCCATAATTTTTTTCTTCAAGTCAAGTGACTGCCATCCCTCAACTTTAGTCTTACACAGTTTCTTTGTCTGCATTTAAGTGTGTAGAATGTGAACTCTTGAGCTGTATCCTTCCATTTACTGACATCTTTTTTAAAAAAGAATGAAATGAATTAAGTGTTCTTGGGGAAAATGCATGGATATTATAGATAGAAAATACATTTAGGATAAAATTTTGCTACAGATACTTTGATGGCTGTCATTCCTAATTCAAACTATTTTTAAACAGATGAACTCTCTATTCATCATTTAAAAATAGATGAACTGTCACATGGGTTTTGTGAGAATTTGACTTATGGTGAAAAAAAACCATGAGAAAAAGCTTTATATAGAATTTCAACTGGCATTCCTTACTTGAGAATATTTAATTACCATCATTAGTAGATCAGTGATATATATATAGGAATATGATTTTATGGACTAATCAACAAATGAAAACCAAACACCAGAATGCTAACAGTGATAAAAGAGAAGTAACTAATATTCCTGTTAATAGCTATGAATTTTTAAGGAAAAAAAAAAAGATAAATTGCTGCATGTGTATTATTCGTTGTTTTATTATGCATGCCTTTTATGCTAGAAAGGAGAGATGCTATTTAAATACTTTTCTTTTCTTTGTTTGTTTTATATAAAGGAGAAGTACTGTTGAAGACTATGGGACCCATTTTCTGTAATCCAGTAACCTTTGTTTATTCTAGCTGTGAATAACAGGTGCAATATAAAAAGTATAACAGTCTAAAACAGAAGATGCACCCTAGTAAAGAGCATTGACAACCTTGTTATTTTATGCTGTTACAGTAGGACTGTGCTTTGCTATGATCTTTTATCTTTTTTCTTCATAGTATTATTTTTCTTCATTGGCATTCGCTGGCAGTAGAAGTTCTCTGCCAGTAATTTTAGTAAGAAAAAGAAAACTTTTAAAAAAGAAAAGGTCATCCTTTCCTTTCTAAGTGCAGATCCCATTATTTCAGCTGTCTGACATCTGAAGCACTGAGTTTTATTGGTTTACTGGTAGACTTTAGTATTTTTAGCTAATTAAATAGTTGTAAATTCAAACCAGCTTAGAGATAATGTCTAGCTTAATGCTGAGTCCTAGCATCTCAGACAAATAGACTCCTATTAATTCTGAGAATTTCTCACAAAACAAAATTCACCCTTAGCATTACACGTTTGATTAAAAACACTGTTGAAAGCATTGTCTGTAACGCCATATGTCTGCTGTATTCCACAGGTGGGGATCCACTAGTCCAGCTACTAACTTTTTGTTTCTTAACCCAAATGAGCTCTGTCTTCAGCAAGTCATAGGAATATTTCATTAGCTTTACAGCTGAACTGATTTTCTTGTGAGTTAAATGGAACCCATGCTAAGAATAATTTAATTACTTTATAGTATGTAAAATATTGATAGTATATGCAGGGTATTAGTATCTTACGTATTATATTATTTAAGCAATAGTAAAGCAGTTGCATTATTCAGAAGATTTATTTTTAATCAAATACTATATTTACACATGGTAAAAAATATTGTTTACGTAATAAAATGTCAATATTTGACAGTTAAGTGCCCTCTACATTATTTATCAAATTAATGTAATTGGTGGCATTGTTACAAGAAATATTCTTGTGATATTAAATGTAAAAATATTATCTATGCCAGCTTAATTATAACATTTAGACAACTATTTTATTGTGAATTGGACTGGTAAAGACACCAACTAAATTGTCTGAAACCTAAAAAAGAGGAAAATTCTCAGTGCAGGATACTTGTTGATTGAAGCACAGTTGTACATGGGATAAAACACAAGTCAACTTATGCCTCTCTTATAAATGCTCAAACATTAGCTTGCCTTTACTTACATGCTTGCAGCTAATTGTTTGCAAATGTTTGTAGATCTTAAACTTTCAGCTGCAACATCTTTAAGTCTACCAGCATTTTTAGCATTTTATATCATTTTAAGATATGGGTGTAATAAATTAAACAATACTTTGAATAACAGTGGAATTATTTACATATAAAGCAAAGTACAAAAGTGTCTGCAGGTTTGGAGACTATACTTACAATGGAAATACTTAACTTGGTTAATTATGTCAATCAGCTCTCTCTGTGGTGACTAGCATAAAAAATAATAGTGAACATCATAAAATAGATTTGAAACAAGTAATATTCAATATTCAATTACCTGCTTTGCTCTTTAAATTGGAAAAAGTGTTTTAAATTACATCTGGGGGTAAGATGATCATCTGAAGTGGAGTTTTATTACATCATATGATTCAGGTCCAGTTTGAGATCTACTGCAAAAATAAAACATCTTGTCTATTTTATTTGAATTTCTTTAAGACTTGCTTTAGCTCAATTTGAAAATACTTTCTACTCAGTCTAAAAAGATGCCAAAATGTTTTTTCTGGCTCACATATGGTCCATGCTTAATTGATGTACAGATGTGGGATAATAATGTAAGAGGCATTTTGGAGCCATTCTTTCTTCAAGTGAGAGGGGAATGGGTAAAGGAAGAGATTAGAGATGGAGCTACTTCATAAGAATGTGAAATCCGTCTGGTGTAAGGAGCAGATCAGCTCAAATATTCTACTGTAAAGTAACCTAGAGCTCAGGTTGTGCTTCTTACTTAAGATTAAAGACTTCCCTGTAAAATATTTTTTTCTTCGTTTATAACTCTGAGTTAATGGACCTTTTTGTTCTTCAAAGACTTCACATATTTTAATAGTTGCTATAGGAACAATCACTTTAATTAGCTGAATTCATTTTTACTAGTCTTACTATGAAGCTGATATGTTGGTGATTTTTGTGACTAATTTTATAGTTGAAAGAAATACATCAGATGCACAGAATATACTAGGCACACTGGAATACATGCTTGATTACACTGTGGGAAGCTGGGGGAGTTTTTCTGATTGTGAGTGCATCAGTGTAATTTCTTCTATAGTCCAGGCCTTTGCTGGCTAACTCTGCATCAGATGTGGCATAACTGTCATATATTAATTGCTCAATGAAAGAGCTGCACACCGCTCCTAAGTACTGTATTAGGTATTAATTGTATTTGAAAATCCACCTACTGCCTATTAAACTCCTACCTTATTTAACTATTCATGCATTACATAAAAATTAGAAATGTATTTTTCTTTTTGTTTTACCTTTACATATCCTACAGCTGTTGCTTTCAAAGTTTTAACAAGCTTTTTCAGCTACATAAAAAAGAGACTGAACTTCTTTAGAGCCGTGAAAATGCTTACTTTTCTCTCCCTTGAAAAGCAGAAAATGACGTATAATTTTCTTTGAGGAATATTTTTACATAAGAGAGATTTCATCCAAAAATAAAGAAAAAAAAAAAAAAAGGTGTCTGTGCACCTTTAGACAGGGACTTCTCCAGTATGGAAAATATCACTCCACACTTAAGTGGAGTGGAGCTAATTCAAAGTAAAAAATGACAGTGTTTTAGAAGTCATAATTGATTTAAGAATAAACTGTGCTGGCTTAGATCAAAGATCCATTTAGCCAAATATCCTGTCTCTGATAGTGACCAGAAGCAGGGTAGGTCTAGGATTCTAACCCCCCATGGCAGGGGTTTTGGAATTAGATGATCTTTAAGGTCCCTTCCAACCCAAACCGTTCTAGGATACTACTAGGGAACTTTTCCTGTTTCCAGCAATCTGAAGTTTAAGGCTTATTTAGTCAAAAATTTCATTTGGTCTGTTGTTAATGATCTTTGTTGTACTTTAATTCTGTGAATATATCTAGCTGCTTTGAACCCAGTCTTTCTTTTGGCCTCTGATATCATGTGGCAATACATTCCTCAATTTAATTTTAAGCAGGGTGGACAATATTTCCTTTTGCTTGTTTTAGATCTGCTGTCTTATAGTCTCATTTTACACCTTCAAGTTCTTTTCATATGAAAAATAGTGACTAACTCCTGTAGCTTATGTTCTGTTGAAGACATTTCTGTCCCATGCTTGAATGGGTATAATTTTCAGGCTCCTTCAAATCTCTTTTTTTGTTCTAATTTGCCTTTCATATGAGATTTCCATATGAAGCATCTCTAATCACTGGGCAGTGAATCATGAGCAAACTTCGCGATTGGTGAAACATGAGAGATCTCCTCTTTCACTGGACAGCCAGCGGGGCTTGATTGCCCATTCTCATTGAAATCCTAATTGGATGTGGTCTGCTCCTTCTGTCAGCACTATTTAGAGAGAAGAGATCATAAAAATAAGGCAAGGGGTTCTTAAAAGGTCCTCTTAATCACTGTTGGGTTCTGAGACAGAAACAACTGTAGACTGAGCTACGGTGCTTGACCGGAAAGTAAGCTACAGAGTTTTATTGGAGACAGAGAATGATTATAAATGGTAATCCTTTTTCTGCAATATTACTTGGCCTATTGTGAATGCATTGTACAGTACATTTCTGAAGATTAAGTCTCTGAAGTGCTACATTTATTGTGCATGCCTATGTTTTCTGCTGTAAACAGGAAAAGGGAAAGCAAGATTAGGTTGCTGCTACCAGAGCATTTCATCCAGCACATACCTAGCACTCTGTCTTTAGGAGCCCCTCATACCTGGACAAGAACTATAATGTGGGCCAGAGGAATTGTTCTGACAGGGGAACTCCTTGACTTTCCCTGAGAGTCCTGCATCCCTCTCCCATCACATCATGTACATGTGGTCCCTTCATGTGACAAAAGAGGGCTTGGGGAAGGCAATGTTCCAGCTAGGTTCTTTTCTTGCTGCCAGAAAAATTCTTTCCAGTCTGCTCTCCCTTGTCTGGATCAGAGGAGCCCCTAGGAGAAGGGGCAGCCAGGAAGGATCCTCAGGCTGGATGAATCACCCTGTTGGATCATTTGAGGCTAAAATAATGCTATTGGAAAGGGGCGGTTTTTGCTAGCTTTGAGTGAGGCTCAGCAATTGCTTCTAGACTTGAAACATTCTGCAAATCAGTCTTTAAACTGACATTAAGTTGATGACGTTTTTATGTATAGAAAAGCAATTTTATATAATGAGGTTTTAGAAGGATTAAGTTATTTTGTTTATCTTCAGAGATCTGTTTATTTTGAGTCTTAGTAAACCGTTGAATCTATATTTACTTCAGGAGGAGTATAGGTAGATCCAGTAGAATGTTTAACTGATCTTCTAGTCAATTTGGCACTGATCCTGCAAGTACCTCAGCATGTGCTTAACTTGGAGCCTTTTTTAAAGTTAATAGAACTACTGTATGTTCAAACTAGCTCTCAGTAGTAGTTTGCAGTAGCAGAGCATTTGAATATGATTTGTTTGTTTAAAATACGCATTATATAGAGATTGCAGAGCAGACTCACTTGGGAATATTATTGCCGTTTCATAATAGGGAAGGATGCTAAAATCTAGAAATGTCTAGGCCAGCTAACTATGAAACATATTTGGCAAGATTTTCTTTTTTGAATCTGGCTTTTCAATATAATTACAAATTAAGTAAAGTTGACCATTTGTTTTATTTAAGGCTGCTTCTATGGCAGAACTTAAAATTTTGTACAGACAGGTGATATGACAGGTCAGAAAAGGATTCTGTACATCTGTGGTGACTATATTTTACAGGTTTTTATGGAAGCCATTTGGTGATCTCATCAACAACAAGTCTATTGTTTCATTACTATCAGATTCAGTGTGTTTGTGATTAAATCAGCAGAATGGAGAACATGAAGGGAGTGCTGTTCACTTTGCAATTATTTCCATCTGTTATAAATTTTTATCAGATGTTGGGAAACAGCAGGCAAAACTCAGAACAAGTGTTTTATCCAATTTCCAAGAAACAGTGATATGTAATTGGCATCTATGGTGCTCTTAGTTTAATCTGTCCATTTAGGTATTTAAAATGTCCCACGGTATACAGGTATTACAGAGCATATAGAAACTTAGTTCCATCTTTCCTCACATTATTTTCCTTTAAAGGCTCTGATGCTGATATTAACATTTGGTACTTAGTAATCATGACCACTGATGACACTTTTTATAAAATGGAAGGTCAGAGTGAGACTTGGAGAAGAGAATCTCCCTTAGGCATATGCTGCTGTCCTAAGTGGCTTTGCCTTGATTGATGATAGATAGGAATTGGCAAGTGGAGTTGGCTGGCCAGTGGTCAGCACCATTTGTCTTAGAGAAGTAGGAGAGGGATCCATCAGCAATAGGCATAAGCTCACTTGTAATTAGATGTTTCCAAGGAATGAAATCTTAACAGTTTTAAGTCAGATGTATTAGGATACTTTCTATTTCAAGTTTTCAGTAACAATATTAAATAAATAACAGGAGCCAACAATTTTTGTTAAATGAGACTTTTAGATAGTATAAAGCTGGAAAGTAATGTTAATGAGAGATAAGTTAGATAGGAATATCCTAATGGAAAACTGAATTATCTCAAAAGCTTGATTGATAGAAATAGGGTGAAGTTTAACAGTCATAAGATTATGCCATAAGAGACTAAAACAAAATTCTTAATGCAAGCCATCATTCAGAAGTGACAGATGAGGAGGAAATCCTGTTAATAACAACAACTGTGAGTGACCAATGTGCTGAGCTGTGTAACAACAAAGAAAAAGGCAAATGCACTTTTATCACACACGAAGCCATGCATTTGCAATAAACATAGATATACCATTGTTCTGGATGAGAGATGTTGGCAGTCTTCTGGAGTTTTTCTGCTTTTTAGTTTAATGGTGTTGCCTATCTTACATTAGCCAAAGTTAGGTTCTTCTCGTACATTGGGAAAAGTTAGGTTCTCCTATCTGTTCCGGAATGTGCTGTGAAAATTGAAGTACAGATAATGTACAAAATCAGCCTTAAGATACAGCTATGATATATGCTTCTATACATGCCCTAATGTATACATTTGTAGTTTCTAGAAGCATAACTGGTGGGTGAACAATATAAACGAAGCAAGCCTTATAGGGAAAGCTAATACCTTTTATTAGGCTAACTGTGAAAGAAAAATAAACCAGCTGAAGAAGAGCTCATGTGCCCTGAAACTTGTGGTTTTTTTTTTTCCTCTCCAGCTGTCTTAGTTGCCCTAATGAAATATATTGCTGTTCCCTTAATACCTTTCTTCTTGCACACGTTTATACTTCATGCACAGTTTGTAGGCCCGGCTGTTCTGTTAAGCTTCTTCTAACAGAGTAAAATGGTAACATTCTTCATCAATCTCAGCCTATGAGAATTCATTGCCCAGTACTGAGATTGC
This sequence comes from Anseranas semipalmata, assembly GCA_013399115.1. NCBI lineage: Eukaryota > Metazoa > Chordata > Aves > Anseriformes > Anseranatidae > Anseranas > Anseranas semipalmata. The sequence goes on along the minus strand of VXAA01007438.1, from coordinate 17,345 downwards.
TGACATAAAATGTAGTTTATAGTCCGGCATGCATAATTACATTAAAATAAAGTATCAAATAATTTGTATTCTGATTATGTGATTCACTTATTTACACTAAAGTTTATGGAAATGAAGAGACAGTAATGGTTGCCAGTGTAGCCTCTAACAAACAAGCTGATCATATCAGATTTCAGCATTGAAATCATTCAGTAGTCCTAGATAAAATATATAAATACTGGTAATTCATCCATAAACTCTTTCAGTGCAAAAGCTTTTTAAACAAAGAGTTATAGTACTAATTGCAAACTGTAATATAGCAAATACTGTTAAAGTCAAGAAACAACATTAACTGTTAGCATTAGTGTTAGCACAGGTGTCCATAGAGAGCCCAGCACCTACATCAAAATATTTAGTTTACAGGTTTCCAACGTCAAGAATATCCCACAACCTTATTTCAGTTGTTCAGTCACTTAGTTTCTGCACTATAAATTCACAATTTTCTGAGTGAATCCTCAGACTGTAAGGCTATCTGTATATTTTTGGCACCAGCTGAGTACTTGAGTTTTGAAAGAACGTGGCCTTGTTTAATGTTGTTTGTATCAAGATCAGTGAATGACTGTGTGCTAGACTAACCTCAAGCAATTCGGGCCCCTCTGGGAACTTAGATGGAGTTTAAAGGGAGAGCAGTGACTAGTCCGAATTGCAGTGGAGTTTATACTGTAGCTGGGATGAATTTGGGAATGCATGGAAGGCTAAGTGCTAAGGCATTTTGTGACTGACATATAGACATCAAATGAATTTTAACATTTACTGGGCTTTGTCATCGTCAAATAGGGGATATCTAATATACAGTTTTGAATATATGCAACCACTTTTTCTGTAAATCACAATTTAATAAGGGCCTGTGCCTCTTTAGGTCTTACTTGTGTCTGTGTATGTGGTGGTTTCACACTGGTAGGTAGCTTATCACCACCATGCCACTCTCTCAGTCCCCCTTCTCAAGAGGACAGGGAGAGAAAATACAATGAAAAAAAAGCTTATGGGTTGAGATAAGGATAGGGAGATCACTCACCAATTACTGTGACAGGAAAACCAGACTCAGCATAACAGATATTAATGTAATATATTGCTGATTAGTAACAGACGAGCAGTGAGAACTAAAATCAGACTAAAACCACCTTCGTGCCCATCCACCCTCTTCCACCTCCTCCCCCCGAGCGGCGCAGGGGAGTGGGGAATGGGGGCTGCAGTCAGTCCCTAACGCTGCGTCTCTGCTGCTCCTTCACGGTCACTCTCTGCCCCTGCTCTACGTGGGGTCCCTCCCACGGGATGCCGTCCTTCCCGAGCTGATCCTGCGTGGGCTTCCCACAGGCTGCAGCTCTTCCAGAACTGCTCCCATATGGGTCCATACCACGGGGCCCATCCCTCAGGACCAAACTGCTCCAACATGGCTCCCCCATGGGCGGCAGCTCCCGCCAGGCCTCCTGCTCCTATGTGAGCACAATTACTAATTAAATTACTAACTAAATTAAATTACTAAGTAAAAAAAACACAATTACTGTTTACTTCTCTAATCAGATGTCTTTTCTTCTGCCAAAGTGAGGTTGAATATATAACTTCTTTTTAGGAAGTTACTCTGTAAATTCAGAAGGCACCTTAGTATTTGCTACAAGACACCTCCAGTATATGGCACTTAGAAACAAGCTTATTCATTTAACTTAGAATATTTAGCTAAATTTCCAATTGATTATATTCCTTATTAACTAAGTATTTATTCCTAATTTAAAATACAAAAGAAAAATAAAATGGATTTATTAGAAAGCTGAAGCATGGACTGTATCATGTTTTAAAGATAACTGTATAAAACCGTTTAAGATAAAGTTATTAAGATAAAAGTTTATTGAAGTATAAAGCTTTAATACTGATTCAGCTTTAATACAGCTGAATACTGAGAGATGGAAGATCTCTTCTAGTAAACAAGCAGTACAAGTGAGCTTTCCAGGTGCTTTCAACCAAGCCAGAAGACAACTAACTAAGCTTGAAATGAAAGGGCTAAGGTACTGAAACTCCGTACCACTGCAGTATTATCATGAGTTTTTAGAGCTGTGTTTGCTCACAGCTTTTCAGCTGAGGGCACACTATAGCAAGTGTATGTTTACCCACTTGTGGGCAGATCCTTAGTGACAGAAGCAAGGTAAGAGTTACGTTATTAACCTTTAGTCTGTTGTTCAGTCTGCTGCTAGCTGTTGCGTTTCATGGGGATGGGATCCTAATCTGCCAAAATATGCTTTCTTTCAAATTCAGTGGGAGGATAACAAGAGGTCAGGCAATCTCCATCAGATTGTGCATGAAGTCTTTGCAGCCATATGGATGACTATAAGCTTCTAGGCTATTCTTACTTTATATGACTTGTGATATGAATCTCTGAAACAGTCTTAGATTTGGAGTCAAGAAACTCATGCAGCTTATGTATTGGAACAATCATTGAAAAGAATCTTTTCACCTTGGAATCATAGAACATAGAGGAACATTGAAAGATTTTCCAGTCCAATACTTCTGCATGCACATAGCCTGCTTTGCAACAGAGTATATAAAACTGCAAATGAATCCTGAAGGTACTTCTGCTGTGTTGAAGTGCAAAAAGGTTCTTCTTAGTCATTAGGTGCAAGCTGAATTGTTCAAGAGATGTTGACCATTAAGGTGGCAAAATCATTATATATAAAAAAAGAAAAATTATTCAATAAGTATTTATGTTCTGTGCGTGGAAAGTGGAGCATGCATAATGTGAGTGGAATAAAAAGTTCACATCCATAGACAAGGGAGAAGTTGGGCAACGTCTTTTAAAATTAAACGTTTACAGATAACAGGCCTAGCTAACTTACGTGCAAGGACTTCGGTGAAAACGGAATGTTTTCTGCTCTACAAATGTTAATTTTTAATAAAAACAGGAAAAGTAAGGGGATTACAAAGAATTGTAGAACTGCCATTTCATAGTCTAAACATGGCAAAAGGTATGATGTAGAGAACGGAACACGGGTTAGCCTCTGTTCTTTCCTAACCAGGTGTGACAGAATGCTTTGTCTGGTACACTCATCAAAGAAAAAAGATAGAGACTAAAGTTGTAACCAATGCTGTGTATTGTAATTTTGTAATTAGTAGATAACTATGTTGCTTTTTGGAGAAACTGGAGGGAGGGCATGATACCAGTTTAAAGAGTTGACCTTTTTTGATTTACAAAAATACCTGAGTTGGTACAGTGTTTCTAGTACAGGTAGATTTGTACTTAGCATTTGTTTATAAGCCACTGGCATTCTTGCTTCTGTTTAAAAAACAGAAAAAGTCTTTATAAGAAAATAATAGGGTACATGAGGACAAACTGTTACAAATAACTTGATTCGAATAGCAAGTGGCCAGAACACAATAAAAAAAATAAAAAAAAAACTTACAATACAACTAAATGCCAGGTTATACAATTAGAAATCAAAAATGCAGGTTGTAGGTGCAGGATAGTACAATGACTGAAAGACATTTTAGAAAGAATTGGGTAACAGATGGGTTTAGAGTCACTGTGGGAAATTATGTGAGTGCTCCATGCAGTGATGACCTTGTATTCTTGGTGAATTACAACTAAGATACCAAGTATGCAATCAGCAGAGCCCTACTGGAGTGCTGTTACCCATCAGTACGTCTGATTTTGAGGCCTACATTCCAACAGGATTGTGGAAATACTTCAGGGAGTTCCGAAGTAAACAGAAGTGATTAAAGCTAGAATAACATTCCTTCCTTTAAGAAGAACTTAAAGAAATATAAATTATTTAGCTTGCTTAAGAGAAACCTGAGTAGTGACTGAGGTAACAGTGTAGGAGAGCTCACAGTTTCCTCATTGGTGGTGTCTTTAAGGTGCAATAAGAGATCAACATGTAGCGACCCAAGTTTTCATAGCTTCTAGATTGTGGAGTTCCTATCAGTGAATTTGATGCATACTGATCCACAGTTGAGCCAGGAATTCAAATTAATTCCCAGACATGGCTCCTTTAAAATTTTCTAGATACAACAATTTAATTCATTCTGAGAAGGTTATCTAAAAATTCTGGTGTTATGCCTTTTCTTCTGAAACTGTTTTTTTTTAATTTTCTGCAGCATAAACATTCTGATCTTGGTAAATTTTTATATGAAGAAGAAAAGTGAATAATTCTTTTGATAATTGCTGTTACATTCTGGTTTTAGACTTCAACAAGTAGGATTTTGGTTTTGTTTTCTCACAGTGCTTTTTGGAGCTAAATTTCATAGAGAGTTTTGGCAATGTTGGAGAAAAAGAAAACTGTAATTCTTGATGTAATCAAGATATAATTTATTTTACACATGCATGCATACACACATACACATATACACAGTTATTTTTTGCTCGATCTTGAATATGGAACAGATGGTTGAGATAGTTGATGACCATTATGCTTGGCCCTAGAATAGTATAAGCCTTTTGGTAAAGTTGTTTAACAGCTGTTATCTTTCAGGATGTTCCAAATGCAGTCAGAAAAGATACCGATAGGTTATGCAGTCAAGAGACTGTAGTAACTGGAGAAAAACAATTATGCTAAGCAACTTCAGATAAAAGGTTAAAAGCTGTTGTTTACATTATAAGCTAGTGCTCGCCGGTGTTTGGAAAGTTATGGAAAGTTATGGCTTTTATTTAGTGTAAAATGCACTCTACATTCAGAAGCTATAAAAATCACTGTTATTTGGAAATTTGGTCCATGTTGTCCCCTTGTAGAAGGAGAATCTCCAAGCCAGAATCCAGCGTGGTACTTAAGCAATTTTACTGAAATGCTCTTCAGAAAATGTGGAGTTAAAAGGTTAGAATTTTAAAGAATGAGCTACATGTCTGGTTTGAAAAAATGAAATTCAGGAAGGAAATTATTTGTGTTTTTTTTTTATACAATACTGGTAATGCCACTTCAGGAAGAGAAAATGCAGTTGTGTGTTACTTGTTTGCTTTCCATTTGTGGGAAAGCTACAGGAAGGGGAAAGAAGAGGAAGAAGAACGAGCAAGAGAAGAGTCTGTAGCATAACAGTGGGACCAAGAAAGCAATGAGAAGAGCATACACCAGACACAGCTATGCCTCTGTAGTGACAGAAACTTTCCAGGGACAAGAGGCAACAGTGCAGTGGCTACAAACTGAGAAAAGCTAAGTTACATGAAACATGAGTGCAAATTTACTGCATGCAAAGACCTACTCTTCAAATATGAAGGGAGCAGATACAGAATGATTTGTAGTACCTTATTTTGATTCTGCCTTATTTCATCCATTTCATGGTTTTCTGTTTCAAGAACTCGGTTATTTCTTGTTCTGTGCCAGTAAGTCTGGCTTCTCAGGGTAGCCTGGCTTTCCAGTTAATCAGTTCTTGTGGCTTCCTCCTTAGCATGCAAGCTTTTTGAATTGCCTTTCTCATTTACCTAACTTTGTAAAGTGAGCTTAGGAATAAAAAATATAGAAAGTTTAGAGTCTGTACTCTAGGAGCCAAGTATCAAAGTCCTTTATTGACCTACTGATCATAGAGGAAGTTTGAAAAATTATTTTATAATTAGGCTATAAAGGAATTAGGACCTTCTGTGTTCTGTACAAAAACCTCTTTCCACTGGAAGAATAAAAGGGAGACAGGAAGGCTGAATAGTTGTCCAGAGATGGTTTGTTCTTCTTCATTCCATAGTGCTTTAAGATAATTGAGAGTGTGTCCTTCTTACAGAAAACCTTTTGATGTGCTGGGCTGTGTTACTCTAAGTGCCATTTGTAACCCCCTCTTCCAGAGTTGCAAGAAAGAATTAGTTTCTTCCAGGGGGAAGAGAGAGAGCAGAGTTGTATTGTAACTGGCAGTGTACTTTGGTAATTTAGAGAAGAAAATCCTGTAGTTTCCAGGCACCTGGAAGATCTTCACAAGATTTCTACTGCCACTTTTAATGAGAACCAAATACATCTCACTACCTTCTATCACTGTAAATATTTCAAATATGTAACTTTTATTGATATGTATGTTATTTTGCCAGAATTCTTTAAGAAATATGTTGTTGCAATATACTAGATCAGTGCTGTGATGCAGCTTGCTTACCGTATTATCCAAAATTTATATAAATGTTAGAGAGTTGTTTGGGTTAAAAAAGTCTCCTAACCCTTCCCCTGTGATTTTCTTATCAGGATAGAAAAGTAGAACTGTCTTCTCATGTAAAAGTTGTTAATCTTCTTTAGTGTAGCTTCTGCCAATTGAAAATTAAGATCTACAGCTGTAGTTGATTTTTTTTGAATACCTTTGCAATGTCAAACTTCTTTTTCCAGTACTTTTCACCAGATCTGTCTTTGTACATACACAAATGAAAATAAAACTTGAAAGAAGTCATCACCCCACAGTTCCAAGTCTTTGCTATAGGAGAGAGAGAAAGAGTTGTGGAAACAGCTGCAGGAAGATGCTTGCGTGGCACGTTCCTGCATTGTAGCTATTTTTGCTATTCATTGACTTTGAATACTAAATAAGTCAGAACTTAAATTTTGGAAAAAGTGGAAGGTACAGATTCTAACACCAGAAAAACTTGAAGCAGTTACCATTTCTTTTATACTGGTAACCATTAGAATGGCGCAAATAGACATGAACTGAAATTCAAGAAATTCTGTTTAAACATATGAAAAAGCTTTTTCACATTGAGGGTGGTCAAGTAGTGGAACAGGTTGCGCAGAGAGGTTTTGGAGTCTCCATCTTTGGATATTGAAATCCTGACCAGACAGTGCCGTGAGCAGCCTGCTCCAATTGGCCCTGCTTTGAGCAGGGTAGTTGAACTGGATGGTGTTCAGGCATCTCTTCCAACCTCAGATATTCTGTGATTCTGTGAAGACAAACGTTTTATTTGATGTTAGCACACTGACTTGTAAACTTTTGGTTTCTTCTTTCTAGTGTTATTTCCTGGATATTTGTTGTAACATTTTCAAATTAAATTAATTTTCATGTGTAGTAATTTATCCTTACATACATGTCATGTCTTTGTTACTTAGCAACTACATTGTCTGTCCATCTAAGAAATCCAGGATGCTAGGATTTATTACTTCAGGAAACTGAATTTTATAATACATATAATATTTATTTGGCACTGCCTCTGTTTCAAATTCTCATTGTGTGGTTCTTATAATTAAATATTACAATATTAAATTAAAAGTACAGATGGGAGTTCTTTGTTTTATTATTCATATCCTTGACATATTTCTAATGGTCTCTTAAAGTAAGTCATCTGCTATGTTCTTTTGTTGTTTTTGCTAATGAGAATATGAACTTTCTTATGTTCTAATTGATTTTTAAGCCATGTTCCTAGCATCAGTGAGTCAGTACATTCCCTTTGTTTATATCAGAGATTTACTGCCCATTAATTTTGATTCTGTTTCTCCTGAGTGGCTTTACATTCCCAGAAGATTAAATTCTTGTAAATATTTTTCCCTTTGCAGTGAGGAGCTACGGAAAGAAGCACGACAGCTGAAACGTGAACTGCTGGAAGCAAAGCAGAAAAAAGAAGAGCAAGCTTTAAAACCCAAAGAAAAGGAAGGTAAGAGTATAATATAGCAGGCATTGTGTAGATTCCAGTTAACATTCCAGTTTTAAAATTTTTTAGTAGCTTTGTGTTTCAGCTGGATAAATGCGGACAATATATAGTTGAAATGTAGGGTTTTTTTTTCCCAGAAAATTAGTTTTCCTTGAGAATGAAAGGATGCCAGTATATAGATAAATTATATAGGTAGCATTCATTCTTTAAAATGTTCTTCAGTTACATATGCGTGGTTGGGCAAGCTTCTGGATTTGAAATATAGTTATTTCAAATAACTGATTGAATTCTTTAGTGGGGACCTACCTGTTCTGACTTCCAAAGTGGAAGGTCTTCTTGAGTGTCCAGATTGGAACGGTACTTAAATACAATTAGCTCTGAACTCAAAGATATTAACTTCAAACTTCTGCACCTGTTCTGAATGACACCAGTGGAACTTAAAATCAAGAAGTCAGTTCCATGTTTATTCTTCAGAAACCTTAGCAAAATGGGATCTTCAGATTCCCACTTTTTTCTCAAAATAATTTTATATTCCATTTCTTACTAAATGCATACAAATTGTTAAGTACATAATAGGCAAGGTGCATTTTTAGTGCATAAGAATGTAGCACTTATTTAGTTGAAGTGAAAAAAAAAAAAGAGGCTTTTAAGCACTCTGGAGTGGATTCTTCGTCCAGTTCTCAACAACATAAAAAATCTAAAAGAAAATATAAAATCATTGTCAGAAAAATTTCCAAATGACAATTTAGAAAAATGGTAGAAAGTATAACAATTGTTAGAAAATGTCATGGATTCTCTTAATCTCCGAGCTTGATCAGTAACCAGTCTGGCAAATTAAAAAATACAGTATCTGGAACTTGTATATGAAACCTGTCACCATATTATACAAAGTAGTGGCTCTGAAAAGCTTCTAGGAATCATACTCAGTCACTAAATGAATATAAGCTCTCCTTGGCAAGACACTGAATGCAGTTGTTGGACGTGTTTAAAAAAAAGAACTGCAAGTGGAAGTGTAGAAAAAAGAGTAGTCCTTACATACATATATGATAAATAATACAGAGTAGTGCCATGTATGGCAATTGTAATATCACTGCTTAAACATTATCCTTGTTTTGGTGCCAGTTATGTCAGAGGACTTTCTGTAGAAAAATTTGAGGAAATCCACTTTTACAATGACAGACTAAATTAGTACTTGGATACCACTGATAGATACAAATGTGGTACAATTTTGAAGGATACCTTTTATTCAAGGACAGGCAAGGGTGGGGAAAGAAGGAATGGGAGCTTTAGGTATCATTTGTTTTCTGTTTTTTCTTTTTTTAAATTTCTTTGAATTAAATAGCAGGTAGGAGATAAACCTGTTGAAAAACTGTAGGTACGAACTAATGGTGAAAATAATCCTGGTTTTCCTTTTTGTGAGTACTGTCAGAGCACAAGAACTGGTCTGTTCCAGTACCTGTTGAAAAAGATATATGGCAGGAAAGAAACTATTCAACAAGTTCTTGGAGTACCTAACTAAAACTTCTGAAAATAAACATGTTCTAAAATTGAAGACAAAATTAAAAAGATGTTAAATGAAATGCAAATTGTGAAGGGCAAAATGATTAATGAAAATACAGTAACAGGAGAAGAATGAGCAAGAAGAGAGTTGGCTGCCTTTGGCAAAACAAAAAGGAACTAAGCTTGAATGCTTGTTTTAATTCAGTGTTTAGCATAGCAGTCGGCTTTGTTCATAGGGTTACATGAGATCGGTGACATAAAGGAAGCATTCAGGTACAGAACAAACAAACTAGAGACTACTTAGATAAATTAGGTGCATTAAAATCATTCAAACTTGATGGAATTCAGTGAAGCGTATTAGAGAGTTGGCTAAAGCAGTCCCAGAGACATAAACATTAACAAAACATGAACAAAATTCTTTAAGAGAATTGTTTGTCATCAAACTGGAAAGCAGAATTCCCAGGAATCTGTTTATTACTTATCTGGAGAAGATGGCAGACTACCTTTATTAAATTTGTAGACTAAAAAAGCATATGGGTCAGGGAAGAGGAAAACAAAATAAAAAATAAGGAAAAATGCAAATTTAAGTGCTAAGGGTGCATTTTCACATGCAGTTGTCGAAAGTGAAGAGCTGGGTGGCTGACTCTCTGCCCTTGCAGTAGCCCTGGTGTGTGATGAAGCTTTTAGTGACCTGATTTGGTTTGTTAAATTGGAAGAAAGTGGTTCTTTTTTTGCTACAATTTTGCGTTGGGTTGGTACATTGAATCAGTTTATAGAAGTTTAAAGCCAAGTCAAGGTAAACAGAATATGTGACTTACAAAAGGGGGAGGTCTGGGGAAAAAAGATGATAGTAAGTGGCTCATATCTCTCTTAGAAGTAATCTGTTGTGTAAATACAAGATGTTAGGTAGCACTTGTGCAGCTTAAAAGCTAATAAATATATTATAAATATGCTATTGAAAAAGACTTGAAAAAAAAAACATAAAATGTATAAAGCGGCATGTTGTATGCGAGACAGACTCATTGTCTGTTCGATCTGAGCAGGTCTTCAGCTTGAGTATTTTGCTTAGTTTTGGTCATTCCACTTGAAAAAGAAGATATGAAACATATTAAAGGAGCACAGAGGAGAGCAACAACGGTGACTGGTGATCTGGAACGCATAACATTTGAAGATTGTAGGAACAGTGGCTGTTTAGTTCAGAGCAGAGATGACTTTGTAAAGGGAGCCATATTAAAGATCTTCAAAAATGTTGAAGTCTACCATGGAGAGGAAATTATTCTTTGTAATCCCTGTGGAGAGGACAAGGGATAATAGGCTTCAGTTACAACTAAAGGGATTTAGGTTAAATGTTGGGGAAAACTTCTGTTGGAATAGATGACCTACAGAGTGGAACTTTGCAACAGATTAGCAGATTAGGGAAATACTTCCTAAGACTGGTTTAGAAAAGGTTGATCCTGTCTTTTGGGTGAGATGGGCTTAGATGTTCTGTTTTTCAAGATTCTGTGAAGCACAGCTTATTAATAAATCAAAAGAAATGTAAGGTGTGACTTGGAAGAAGGTTTTGAGGGGGAGGAGAAACGAAGCATGTTGTTAACAGTGATGGTAGTTAGGTGGAAACGTTACGGAAAGTATTGTATTTATCATCACTGTGAGTCTTTAAATCATGCAGTTATAATAAACACCTGGTTGTAGGTCTGCAAAAAATTATTCAGTAAGGTATTACTGTCCTTGCTTTTTGCTTTCTCTTCAAATAGCTTACTCTGGTTCTCTAATGAGTTATTTTACCTTCATCCTGAAACAAGAAGGTCAGTGTCCTAATGATGTTTCCTTTTTTGAGGAAGTCTTACACAAAGAAATGTAATTCACCATATGATCAAAGGAAGTAAAAATTTTCTGGTGATGGAGAATCTCCTATTACAAAATGCACACCGAAAGAGTAAATGTAAAGGACTCATTAAACATGCTTGATATGGTCAAGAAGGAGAGGAGTTTAAAATGATTGATTTTCACTTTCGTATTCTACCCACTGCTTTTTAAAAATCATTCTTTAGATGTCATTCACATGCCTATCAGTTTGTTGTCAGTTGAATTGTACAAAATTTCTAATCTGCATGGAAAGAACAAGCACGGTTGTGTGATAGGTACGTTTCTGCTAAAGGATGAAAGAGCTTGTGTACTTTGAGAATAGCAGCAGAGAGTTGAAATTTTAATAGGAATATTAACTAAAACATAGATCTACATTAGTGTCTTTCCTGCAGACCAGATGTATGCTTTTGGATGATGACACTGGAAGAAGATGTGTTCCAGGAGCACACCTGATGAGTTCCAACTGGTAGTCCAAATAGAACAGTCCAAAAAGTACATAGTGTGTGATCAGGGCCTCAGCAAAACCATTTTGCTCCTGTTTCATAGTGTTATTGTCTAAAATTGAGATAGCCAAGGTTTTCCTGTCTTTCGTGAGCTTCAGCCTTATAACTAGAGGTGGCCTAAAGACACAAAAAAAGTGACTCAGATCTAACTGTCTGAATTTTAAAAAATGTTTGAGTCTGTCTGCACTTAAAATAAAACTTCTATTTTCATAACAGTTTGTATGGAGCTAAAAGCAGTCTTCTGAGGTTTACCATTTTAACTCTAGCCAAATACTCATGTTATCCCTGAAGTCTGTAGGAACATTTCAGTTCTGAAGCATCAATTTTAAAGAAGATGTAGGTTAAAATTTAGAATATATGTTAGAAAGACTAAGTAACAGCCTGTGACTGCAAACCTAATGCTACTATCTTGGACCAGTACTGGAATAGTAATTTCAGAAGTGTGATTTTGATGAGCAAAGACTTTTATAATTGATTAATTATATTAATTGTGAAAACACTTAGATTTGTAAATGTTTGTATATTTTTGTAATACTAGCATGGTGTAATATCTTAAACTTCACTTTGGTCTGTGTAATGTCATCTCTATCTATTGTACTTTATGGTTGGTGCGCTACGAAAATTGAAACAGGACTGAGTATTCACACTGGATCCTCTGACTATTTGGAGAAGATTATTAGAAAACCAAATTTGTTAATCATCAAGAAACAAAAGTAAATGTCACTAAATACTAGATTCTAATACAGGAAGTACTAGATTGGGGGAAGTGGAAAAAGATGTGAAAAATGTCACTGAAAATTGATAGTCATGTTAGAGTGTTAATTTTTTTTAACACTAAGGAAAAATAATTTCACAAGTTTTATAAGGAAATTGGGAAAACCATGCTGGTGTAAAATGTTTCAGGTTTGTACTAGAAAACAAACAATATGTGTATGTGATGCAGCTGTGATCATGAGCTTGTTGCTACAAAGGCATTAATTGTAAAAGCACAGTTATATTATTGCACTTGGTTCCAAGTATTGTACCACCAAAAAAGATGTGGTACAATTAGATACAAATGGGAAAAAAAAAAAAAAAAAAAAAACAGAAGACTAGCTGAAGTCGCTTATTAGGAGATATTTGAAGATGTATGTATTTTAGGTAGGAAGTGGTAGAATCTTAAGTGTTTAAGATGGTAAATATAAGGAATGAAGAAATATACCTTTACTGTGAAACAACCATTTACAACTGAAGAATAACAGAAAAGAATTTTGAAACACTTCAGTTTGAATATAATAAAATCTAACAGCAGTAAAACACCGTGTAGTACCTGAGCAAGTAATTTTGCCCGAAAGTTAAAAGCATTTATTTTATCGCAGTTCATTTAGTGAGCTTTTTATCAACCTGAGTTTTTGTCAGTGAAGCAGAGCTCTCAACATGCAAGATTATCTGCCAGGTGTGTAACAGTTTACCTATTCCACATTAGTTTACATACAAGAAATTGCATATATGTAAAACAGTCTGCTATCAGGCAATAACTGACCATAGCAAGAGATCTTTCCGTTGTTCTCTCCCTGTCCTCCTGGGGGAGTGTGGGATGGAGAGTGAGTTGTGACATGCTGGATCAGGTATGTCTATGCAGATGATGCAGACTCTTACACAGTGTCCACCTATGTTCTGAGCTGGCTGTTTTAGGAAAAAAATGCTAGTTCAGAGGCTATGCAACTGCATTAATATGATATTCTGTTTGATTAATAAACACTGCATTTCAGCCAAAACTTGCAAGCACAGGGGCAGAAATTCACTGAAGACCACAGGATAGTGTGAGAATGAGGCTTAGGTCATACTGGACCTTTTGTGGGATCAGGGCTAATTCTGAGATGAGGCTACAGGCTAACGAATGGATGGTGACAAGATGCGTCTATTTTACATCCACTGGCAGATTAGTATTGGTATCATGTTTTCAAATTGTTCATGTTACATACTATGCCAACTTATTTTTTTTTCTGAATTCAGAGCATTAGAGTAATTAAGGAGGATTGGGGGTGAAAGTGTTTACATTGTTTCAAAAGGATGGAGATAAAAAAAAAAAAAAAAGAAGAAGAAGAATTCCCTCCTTACATGTTTGATTATAACCAGCCTTCCAGTCTGTGAATAAGATTGTTGACTATGCCAGACTGCTGTCAAGACCTTACTTTAAATAAGATGTTTTTCTTTTATGTGACATTTGCTGCAGTGATGCCAGGAATTACATCAAACATTATAATTTGAGAGCTGAATTACTTCAGCATTTTGAAGTACTTAATCAAGTATTTGAAAAAGATATACTTAAAAGTTTCATTGTGGAAACCTGTGAATATACTTGAGATTTGCTTTAGAGAAATACCATCTGGTTTTTAACTGTATGTTGGTTTTAAATAGTTTTAAAGTAGTACTTTAATTTTTCTTATTAGAACATTTTTGTAAACTGTCTGATAATCTTTAGATAAAGAAATTTAATTATCACACATGCGAAAACTGAAAAGCCACAAAATAATAACCTAACAACTAATGTAACAAACAACAATTAAGTGCAAGAATCCTACTGGGGCACAAAGTATTTTCTGCTTTGTTTTCAATTGTGGCAAGAGAATTGAATGATTGAAGCATTTAGAAAACTCTACAAAGCTAGCAAGGATGCCAATTTAAGATTGTTTTATTTCTGTTTTAGTGTTAACTTTGGGTAATGTCAGTGGTACTTAAAGATTTAAGTCCTGTCAAGATGCTTTCTTGAAGTCTGAGACTTTAAGAGAGTTGTGCACCCTTGAGAACACTGAAAACTACAAAATACAGTTTTGGTGGTTTGGGAATTATATGACATAAATATGTTAAGTATGGAAATTTTGTGGTATATACAGTATGGCTGCATTGTATCAAAGTGTGCATCTTGAATATGTCACTTTCGCAAACTTTTCTGTTTTCTTCCACTATTTCCATTTTTATTTTTTCTCATTCAATCTCTCCTAAAATAATACCCAGCATCCATATTCAGTCTCTTCCTTGCCAAAATGGATGCTTTTCTCTCTTCTTTCTTTGCTTGCTAAAGAAAAGAGGACAAAAGCCTCACTGTAAGCCAGCTTTGACTTTAGTAGTAATCTTAAGCATGTGCTCAAAGTCAACTGACATTAAGAAGATGAACCACAGTTTAGACTGGGACTTCTGTAATGTATGCCTAAAAGCTGTCAAAGTTCAGAAGAGATTCACTAGAAATTTCCATTGTCACATATTAAAACCCATTATTAGTGGGCTTTGCTGTTTCAAACAAACATTTTGAAGCTCTAGGAATTACTTCTAAGGTTATGCTATTTGAGTTGGCTAAATTAACCACTAAGTTTGTTCTAGAACTGTAGCTTTTTTCAGTGTAGCAAACTATAAAATCCAGTAACCAGTCCAATTCTGGAAGCTTATTCTGTAAACAAATATATGTGGTTATTCACTGATAATAAACATTTCCTGACTCTTACCTTGCTCATTAGGGCAAACCGTGGCTCTTCAGGAACTTACTAAGGCCAGAGCTGTAATGACAGTAACTGAATAATAGTGTAAGGTGTGAAGAAAAGCAGAAGTAAAATTAGACAATTATTATCAAGAACATACTGGAGAGTATGTTATAAATTCTTTCAAGCTTAGTAATATTATTTCATATTGTATATTCTGGTATATTTATTTTTATGTTACTTTATAGTAAATTAATATTATTGTTTTCATAGACACTATTTAATGCTGGAAGAAAAATTCTTCCTAGGTTCTTGAACAAGTGTGTTATCTGTTGTAGGTCTTGATGCTAGAAATGGGCTTTATGTTCAGTATCTGTCACTTCTGATAGGAATTCCATTTGAATTCATGAAATATCATGAAATATTAAGGAATATCAGATTATTTTTTTTTAATTCATAAGGATTTTGTTTCCTAAGTCCTATCTTCTGAAGAAAAAAAAAAAGGAAAGAGAAGATCATTTTCAAAATTTGAATCTCATTCACATTTTTTAAAATCAGCACTGCGTATCTCTATCATTTCAGAAGAATGCAATATAAGTTGACTATTTCTGAATAGCTGAAAGTTCAATGTGCTGCCAAAGCAAGTTGTTTGAGGCCTCATATTTTAATGCACAAACACATTCAGTCATAATTTCTTTCGATTCAAACAAGGAATTGTCCAGGGTTTTTCAGTTTTCTGTTTTCCCATTTGGTATTTAGTCTAGTTATACCATGCATTTCTTGGTATTTCCATCCACTTGGTCTTTTAACATACAAAAGGTGTCATCCGAGTTACACGTGAACGCAACTGAGATGCTGACAAAGGTTAATTGGTCTGCCTCGTTTGAAATGTATACAACACTACCAAATAAACTGGGATGGCTTTTAATGTAGATTGCTTTGTGCACTCTCCTTGTTATCCTGCCTTGGTTATGCATGAACTCATGATTATAAATGCAAAATGCATCACAAGTTAATGGGATTACTTTTGTGAAGGTCAGTTTCTCAGGAATGTTCTGTAATGTAATATACTTATGCCTGGTTGTCTAAAAATCTTCATGCTAGCAGTACTTTGTTGAGGGAAAAAACATAAACCAAAATTCTTTCACTGATCCTTGTCAGCATGAAGGTGGGGTTCTTCTTGTGTGTGTAGTGTGCTGACATTAAACCTTCAGAAACAGCATGCATTTTTCTCTGTCCCAGCACATACTGTTTCTTCCCTTCTGAAGATTTGTGTGTTTCTGGTAATACTTTCAGCAAACTAAACTGAATTTTATTCCAACAAATGTTTTATGCATGACTTC
Organism: Anseranas semipalmata; assembly: GCA_013399115.1. NCBI lineage: Eukaryota > Metazoa > Chordata > Aves > Anseriformes > Anseranatidae > Anseranas > Anseranas semipalmata. The sequence continues at coordinate 1,120 of VXAA01007438.1, read as the reverse complement.
ATTATCTCTTCCTTAAAAAGGAAACAAAATCTCTGGGTCTTACATGGGTTCTACTTTCTTTATTATGAGGACAGGTGATATTACAAGGTTTGTCAAGAATGATACAAATAACAAAATAGTAAAGAACCAAAGTTCATACTGTAGAATAAAATTGTATGCATACTGTCATTGAAGGATTTGGCTGAAGGATACTGATGCCTTATCTGTGCAACAAGTGGTGTACATGCAAAGACAGAGTTCCCCACCTGTAATGCTAGAAAAGAAGTTCTGTCATTAAGGCCAAAATGAATGTCAGCTTAAACAAGGATCATATTTTTCTGATCTACCACAGTCAGCAGGCCTAGAACTAATACTTACTGGTTTTTGTAAAGTGGAAGGTAAAATTCATTTGCAATTTGTGAAATGGAAGGTGTCTAGTGCAACTTTTGTTGAGTGTCTATTACACTATTTAATTTACCAGGTGTTGTAGGAATGAAGCTTAAAACTTCTTTAAGGACACCCTTCTGAGAGTGCAAGAGCTCTCCATCCCCCAGCACAAGAAATCGAGCAGAGGAGGCAGGCGACTGGCATGGCTGAGCAAGGACCTGCAGCTTAAACTGAGGGAAAAGAGAGAAATCTACAGGAAGTGGAAGCAGGGTTGTGTAGCCTGGGAGCATTACAGGGGTGTCGTCCGGATGTGTACAGACGGGATCAGGAAAGCCAAGGCACAGATGGAGCTGAACTTGGCAAGGGATGTGAAGAATAACAAGAAGGGGTTCCACAGATAAATAGGCAGGAGGAGACAGGCCAAGGAGAGTGTACCCCTCTGATAAACGAAAAGAACTGGCGAGAAGAGAGAACTGGCGTCCTCAGACATGGAAAAAGCTGAGGTACTCAACAAGCGCTTTGCCTCAGTCTTCACTGGTGGTCAAGTCTCCTATGTCTGTCGGGACCCTGAACCTTGAGGAGAGGAGCGGACTCCATCCCACTGTGACGGTGGAACATGTCGAAGACCGCCTAATGAAACTGGATGTGTATAGGTCCGTGGGGCCAGATGATATACATCCCAGGGTGCTGAGAGATATGGCTGATGTGGTTGCAGAGCCGCTCTCCATCATATTTGTTGTGCCAATTTTCAAGA
>VXAA01007436.1:1371682-1403779 GCA_013399115.1 Anseranas semipalmata | reverse complement strand
TTTACCCTTTTGCTTCACCCCCGAGCTCTCCGCTTTCCGCGCCCGTTTTAGCTTTCGGAAGAGCAGGCGTCGGGCACGGCATCTCAGTGCCGGCTTCGCTCAGCCCTTCGCTGCTGTTTTCCCTGCTACGTCCCCTTCTCACAGATGCACTTTTTGTCGCCCGTCTTGTAGCCCTGTGGGCTAATTAAATCGCGTTAGGACTTTACGGGACAAAACTGTTTTCTTTTTTTTTTTTTTTTCCTCGCTTTCTGCATTCGTTCATTGCCAGTGTTTGAAACACACCACGCTAGCAGGAATATCGCCCGCGGTTTTACTTCGTTTCCTGGAAAAGGAGACTGATTTTTCTCCCTCCCTCCTCTCGGAAGTAAATCGACAACTAGCAATTGGTTAAGAGAGGAACCGGCGCAAAGTATTTGAATAGCATTTCCTATGTGATTACACCGCCAGTTTGTTTTCTCCAACGAGACACCGACGGGCTGCACTTTCGGGAGGCATCCCCCTATTTCTGACTCCTACCTGTTGTGCCTTTGAAGCCCGGATTACCTCCAGCACCTGTCACACGCAGTCACAGCGCTGGCCGCGGCGCCGGGAGGCTACGCTACGGGCTGCGATTAATTTGGAGATTTCAGAATAAGACTGTTCGAAAAGCCACACTCTGGACAAAAATAGGATTAAGCTCTGAGGCTGGCTATGAGCTAAAAGTGTTGAAAGCTAGAGCCCCCGTGCCACCGCTTGCGCCGTGCAGTTTAAAATCGCGTAGTTTGTTAAATTCACGTTAAAGTAGAAATGTTTTCAATTATTCATCTTCATTGACTTCATATTGTCTTTTTTTCCCCCACTGCTTAAACTGATAATTACTTTGAGAAAACAGCCGGCCGGTTCCCATAGAAATGCTTTCATAGAAATGGTCGAAAGTTCTTGGAGGAAAACCTCCAGCCCTGCCACTCTAATAAATAAGCCCGGCACTTTGATGAAAATTAACACTAGTTTTGTAAAGAGCACATTGGGGGATTGCAGTCAAGTCTTATCTTTAGTTCCAGTCAACTAGCAATCCTGAAAGAGTTTGCATCATCATCAGAGCAGGCCATTTGATAGGATTCTGCTGCTGCACCTAATCAATCTATGGAATACTGTGGCTGTGCGGTGTAACAAAGCTAAAATAGATTTACAAATGGGGTTTTAGAGGATAAGCTCCTCCACAGGATTACATATTGATTTTAAATATAAAAAGCTTATCATATAAACCATAACTACAAAAATAGTGAACCTATGCATAAATCCTTTTAGAAGAGCACCCACTTCAAACTATAAGCCAAGAATAAATCAAGATGTACAAAATCCTAAAGAAGATCCATTTCTTGGGCAGAAAAATGAACACGCTACCCCAAGGTGTGCAAAAATGAACTTATCTTTTCTAAGGAGGCATTAAATCTCGAATTAAAAAAAATAAATAAATAAAAGGGAAGGAAGGAGCGAGAGGAAAGGTGGCTGAAAGTAAGGCGTCCTGCCGCTCGTTCGCCGAGGGGCTAAAACTCAGGCTCTGAAACGCAGAGCCGTGTTTACGCGAGCCAGCCGGCCTCCACGCGGGCAGACACAACGCCGTGCCGTTTGCGCATGTTAAAACAAAGCCGGTAACCTATATTTTCTTTGGCCTATTACGCAGGTATCGCAGGCCCTTCTCGGTCAGAGCAGCCCCAGCAGCAGATTCACGGGTAAAGACACGAACGCCCTGCAGCCCCACGAAGGCAGCGCTCTGCTCTCCCTTTCTTATCTCTTCGGCTAAACGGGAGGGAAAAAAAGAAGCACGTCTTTTTTTCTTTTTTTCTTTAACCACCGTCAGTCACTCGTGCAGCACCGTACGGCTCCCAAAGCACACCCGGCCTCGTCTGTGCCCGTTTCGGCGGCCGGCCAGGAGGGCACCGGCTCCGCATCACCGCGCACCGGAGCGGCCTGCGCCTCCGGACGCCAGCGCTGCCGGCGGGGCAGCGGGCGGCCAGCGCGGAGCCTTTATCTGCCATCAGCAGGCTGCTACCTTCTGCGAGGCTCTCTCCTTTTTTTTTTTTCCTTTTTTTTTTCTTTTTTTCCCTGTCATCGACCAGCTAAGTAAATTGGTTGATAGATTTTTAAACAGCACAGTCACGCGTGGAAGAGTTAGAGCAATTTACCAAAACAGTAATTATCACCTTTCAAAGACTTTTTTTTATTATTATTATTATTTTTTAAGTTCCAGTTTGGGTTGCTGCGTTCTGCCTTACAATCCTTTCCTTTAGACAAACAAACCGACCGGTCCCGTCCTGTTATTTTATTTTCTCTCTCTCTCTTTTGTTTTTTTTTCCTGCCCATATATTTTAGGGTTGGACTCGGTGCCGGCAAAAGTGCGATCTGTCCTTTCAACCCTCTCCCAGAGCTCAACTGTTCATTAGCAATCGGCTAAATGGCCTCTGAGCGCAGAGCCTGTGCTGCTGGGGCAGCCAATTCTTCTTCAGGGAAACCTTATTGTAAATGGCGTGTTTTCACTTGGCGCTTCCAAAAAAGTGCATCTTTGCACTCAAGCATATGTCAGACACAGAAAGCAATACAGCGCTGACGCACGCATTTAGAGGCAAGGTGTCACAAGCATGTATTTTGACATTTCGCAGTCATTTTGTTAGGAGAGTTTCTCCTTTAATAGGTTTTTAGGTAAAAGCAGAGAGCTGCTAAAACTTCTAACAGAATAATAACCTCTTTTAAGGTTTAAAATGCTAAGCACAGACTTTGTTGCACAAATAAAATACAAAACCAAAATTCTCCAGCACCTATGTTTTCTCCCTAAGCCCCTGTTTACCATATCACCAGTAGCAAAAAAAAAGAAAGAAAAGCAAGGAAAAGAAAAGCAAGGAAAAGGAAAGGAAAGGAAAGGAAAGGAAAGGAAAGGAAAGGAAAGGAAAGGAAAGGAAAAAAAGAAAAGAAAAGAAAAAAGAAAAGAAAAGAAAAGAAAAGAAAAGAAAAGAAAAGAAAAGAAAAGAAAAGAAAAGAAAAGAAAAGAAAAGAAAAGAAAAGAAAAGAAAAGAAATTTAAAAAGAAAATAAAAAAGACCTTCCTGGGTTTTGGCATCTCTCTCTGAACTTGCAGAAAAGAAATTTAAAAAAGACAGATTTTTGTTCAAGTCAGTGCGTGACTGGTGGCTAGACACTCACAGGCTGCTGCTATGACGTCCCAAGACAGAAGCACGTGTAAGAGGCAATTAAGCATTTAAATTTAAGATTTAAATCCAGTATCTCTCAACTCCTCCTTGGTTTTAGAGTATGTTACGTTTTAAATATTTCATTAGTCTGATTCCCAATTACTCTGGCTTCTCTCTGCTGAAAGCAATGCATGTATTTATGAGGCAAGTTTATCCAAGAATATAGTGAAGGTAGCCTTATGCAAAAATACAGCCACAGATGGATAGATAGGAAAAAGCTACCTGAAACCTGCTGCTTTTTTGCTACAAACTTATGCTTCCAGTGAAGTCTCCAAACTAATTAGAATTGATTTATTATGGATCAGGTACCTTATCAGGTGAAGAAAGAAATTACCATGGACAGTCAAAGGGTTAAGAGGTCAATACAGAATAGCAAAATCAATTTGCATTGATTAGACAAAAGGTCCATTTTACAGAGCCCAAAGGATTAACTTTTAAGCAAACATCTTTGAACTATACGACAGCATTTGTGACTGAGAGGTATAAGCAGTACAGCATTATAAAACACTTAAGATATTTAAATAAGAAAATAATGCAAGCAATGGTTTAAGCTATCTGGATGTTTATTTTTTATTATGAATCATCCCTAGGATTATTGTACAATTCACTTGAAAGCCCTATGGAAAGTTTGCAATTGTTTCATTTATCCCGTGTGTCAATCTTCCCATGAGTTTTCATTCAGGTAAGGTGACTAAACTCTGGAGAGTTGCAGAGAATGGAGAAAATAAGTGCAAAGGATTGCACTAATCCTGATGTTGCCTGTGATGAAATGTTTACTTGGCAAACGTAGTGTTTTGCCACAAAAAACGACGAGACTTTTTTCCCAGTGAGACAAACTCGTCGTTCATCTCGTACTAAACTTATCCAAAATGCAGTCGTAAAACTTATCCAAAATGCAGTAGTAAGGAGGCTCCCTTCTGTGGGTCGCCCCTTCCAATTTCTGCGGTACGAAAAGCAGCGCAATGCTGCAGGAAAGCCCAGATAGCATTACTGCACCAAAAATAATGAACCCCTTACTCTCCTCATCATTTTTTGCAAGGTTTATTCCAAGGAGACCATATTTTTTGCCCCATATCTTGGACTTTTTTTTTTCCCTGAATAAAAATTAAGAATGGGATTGAAGATCCTGTGTATTTGTTGCATGCTATCAATCGGAATTATGTAAATACCAGCATTAATTCTCAACCAGGCTTCGGAGCAGCCCGCCCATTCGGCAATTTTGGGCAGCCACCTTCAGCACCAAGCATTTTCTTTCCCTCGACACCCAGTGCTGCTCTTACCTTCAATAGCAAGCATTGCTCTTAACTCCCGGTTCAGCAGTTCGTAGCGCCTTTCTAGGTCATGTTCTTTTTCCCTAGGCAAGTTGCAAAAGTTCATCAATATGTTAATTACTAAATCATTAAACACTTAAAAGAACCTTTAACTTACATTGATTTTAGGAGTCGTAACCGACTTTTCTCTTTAACTTTAAGCTACTCCAAACAAATGATATACAAACTTAAAACCTTGCTCAGGTGGCATATTCAGTAACAGGGCCTTTTCATTTTCTCCAACGTCGGCTTTAATTCCATCAGTTTAACTCTATTGTACTACAGGACATAATTATTTCATATTCATCCTTGGAGCAGCTGTTGTGGAATGTCCTAAGCATAAAACATTCCCCCAGATCTAATGAACAAATTCCAGCATCAGCCTATTCACCAAGATAATATAACACTGGAAGTATTATCCTACATACATTCTGCCCTAATGAATAATGAAAATTAGACACGGGATTAGAAAGCTTAACATTTTGAGGTAGAATCTTCTGTCAAGTTCAGACACGGCAGGAAATTTGCGAGCACGGACTCTTTCCAAGGAAGTACACAACCATTTACACTAGGTGGCACACTGAAAGAAACAGAATCGCTCAACCGAAGGAAGCTGGAGAAGCAGCGTTGACGGCAGAGTGCCTCTGCAACCCAGCACTGTCTTCTCCCTTTCTCTCCCGTGCTAGAGAAAAAAAGTTTATTTGTCCTTCCTGTACCTGTCTTGCTTCGCAGTATCGGCGGTATCATCACACCGTGACCGATTCGCTAATATCCTTTCAGCAGTCCAGTGCTGCTCAATGAGCGATGCAATTTAGTATTTCTGCGGAGCGGGTATCGACTCTAATTTTGCGTTCTCTCAGCATAGTCTGCACGTGTCACATCTGAGGCACAATACAAATCTATTTGCGTATTTCTAAAATGTAATTTTATTCTACTGTAGGGCCTTTGAAAATGTAACTACGCTTAATATTTCATATTTTTTCACAGCTCTGGCTAATCTCGTGTCATTGCACGCTTTCCATTGTCAAGTCTGAAATATGAAAAAAACAAGTTACTTGATGTGCTCCACAAATCCCCTGCACTGCTCATTCTCAAGGAAACATTTTGAAGTCTGATGGAAGAGAGCAAAAAAGTTTTGCATCCATCTGCCGGGTAAATATTCCAGTAAATCAACCTTCTGTAACTACACATATCCATCCATACTTACAGAAGAGAAAGCTGGTTCATTCGTCTTATTAAGGCATTCTTCTTATTAACCAGCATGAACCACTCCTGCATCATAGCTTCTTCTTCTTCTGTGTTTCTTCCTGTAACAGAAAGAATTTCATTACTTAGGCGGCATTTCACAAGTTGAGCCATATATTCCAATTCAGTTGCTGGAGTATCCGTCTCTAATATCATTGAGCATTACAAGGCATATTCTCAAGTGGTAAAAATATCACAAGACTACAAGTATTGAAGCCTAATGCTGTTAGCTCCATAAATAAAACTTTGAAAGTAGACACTCTGCAGCATATATTTCAGTCTTCTTTACCATGCTGATAGCCTCACCTAAATAAACACCTTTTAGAAAGTACTGTATCTTAAATTCTCCTGAAAGAACCGGATTGTTGCTATGTTCCCAATGAAAAAATCCTACTGCTGCTAAAAGATGTCTGGTCATCAGAGGCATCCAAACACAAAAACAATCCTTGTGGGCAAGATCCACGCCACCCAAGCAAACCCAGTGCAGTCAGGATTATGTGGTGGGGATCAGCGTAGCTGCAGAGATGGTAATCCTGAACCCTTGGCCAAGGCACAGGCCACTGCTCGGCTTCTCTGAGCTTATGGCCACTCTTCCAGATCCCGTCCTCACCCGCAAACAGAGCACCTGCACAAATAAAAGTCGTTTTGGGGTCCAGCTGCCTAAGGGGCCCCCTGTGCATACGTATGGACTAGGGTCCCCTTCCCCAGCCTGCACCCATCCAGGTAGGATCAGGGGGAGCCTGATGCCTAGATTCTGCATTTGTAAGACTCTATGTTGCCATCTCTGCACCATCACACCAAGCAGGGGAAAAGCAGATGAGCTCCCAGGAGGTTCCCGACTGTCCTTTCAGTGTAGCTGGGTCACTTGGCCAAACTTCACTCTCTCTGAGCTAGGGGACTAGGAGGAAACTCTCCAAAGTTAGTTGTGGAGACTGCACCTCTGTAATGACCTGCCTTTCTCATCTCTCAGGTTGAGGAGCAAAGGTTATATGGTGTTTGAATTATGAAACTCACACATTTATTAGGGTTAAAATTAATCTGGGAAGAAACCTGGAACAGTGGCAAAGGAACACGAGCCAGGACTTTTGAGTAGTTCTCCCAGCTTCAACATCGATTCACCAGGAGACCGTGGGCAGAGCTCTGCATTTAAGCAGCTTGTGTGTAATATAAGGATAATCACCTGTACCTATCTTGCAAGGGTGCTAAAAGTTAATTCTTTGGTGTTTGCAAGGCGTTTTGAAATCTCTGATGCAAGGTGCTGTATGCTCAGGGAACTGTAGGATCCCTAGTTGCAGAGAAGTAGTTTCCACCACCAGAAGCTGGAAAGACACCAGAAAAAATACTGGTTTGCTCTGAGAGAAAGCTTTCAGTTTCTGGATGGGAGCATTTGAAATGCTTGCACGTACGTGCCTGCCACGCGCATGTTCACACCCAAACGCCACGGCAGTGTGCAAGCCCAGATCTGCACAGAGAGCCACCTCCTCACCCGGCTGTGACCCTGCTGCGTGCAAGGGAAGGTCACCGCTTGCTTTCACCCCCTGTGGCCTCTGGGCTTGGAGCATCCACACGAGGGAAGGAAAAGGAGATTAACAGTGAAGTGGGTCCGTTTGGGGTAGAGCTGGTGGGCCCACGCGGTAAGAAGAAGTCGCACCATTTGGCACGTTCTTATTTTTCATGTGAGACACCCCCTCATATCCACTTATCACCCTGGGGAGCTCCTGCTTGATGAAACTGTTCCTGGAAGCGTGGTGCCAGGTCACACGATTTGCTGGTGGTGAGATGGGAAGAGCAGAGCACCTGAGGTGGGGCTGACCCTGCAGCCTTCTTCCAAGCAGGAGGAGCAGGGTCCATCCTCCGCTGGAGCGATGCAGAGAGAAATCTGCCCTGGAGAAATGCTCTCCCCCCAAGACCTCCACTTCTGGTTTTGTGCAGTAAAGATTATGCCGCAGTTGCCCAGCATTTACAATAATATTCAGCAGTTCAGCACTGCCCCAAAGAGGATTAAGACTTGTAGGTATAGTTTGCTGTTAAGTTACAGATCAAAGGAATTGCTGTATCGGTCCAACTAATGGGGTCTGCTTTTAGAAGTAGATGATAATCGATAGTAGCAAGCTTTCATTGAAATGCACCAAGTAGCTGGAATTTATTTGGGAGTGTCAAGAAAGAGGGAAAAGATTGTTATTTTATCCTTGCAAAGCAATCACTTTATTCTGTGACACATGAGATTGCCACACTGCAGGCGAAAAAAAGTTCTCACAACTAGAATTATGTGGCCCTAGAAACATTTTCATCAGTTTATGGCACTAAATTTGTTGTTTCTAGGAGTGGTCTGGGATCCCCAGGTAAAAGACGCATTCTAAATGCAAGCTCTTGCTGCATTTCATTTTGCAAGCCTTTAAAAATAGACAAACAGAGATGTGACAGAAAAGTTTTGAAGGAGTTCAACTCATTTATATAAGCTGAGGATCTGAACTTTAATTTCATGACACGCAATCTCAGGGTAAGGACATAAACCTAAGATAGAAACTTTTTTCTCTTAATGCATTCCTCCTAAATAAAGTTGGTTGTAATGCATAATGACAGAGCTTGCAGCTCTCTCGTCAGACCTTAACAGGTGCGTTGTTTCGATATTTCTATGCTGACAGTAAAGCCCGTGGAATATACTCTGACTAGGCTGTTTTAAAGCAAGTTAACAAAGTCTTTATTGTTTTACAGAATTTTTAATCTTTTCGGGTAGCTGTTTTTGTATTCACTTTGGACCATGTGATGCCCTGACACCGGTCATGTGATAGTGGCTGCGATAGGCACAAATCCCTGGGCAGCAACAAAAGAAGAAAGAGTAAAAAGAAAAAGCTGAGAAAAAGCTTGCAATTTGGAAAAAGGCCAATTGTACCCTGGTGAAGGCCTTTTTGATCAGTGAAATGACACATGTGTGCAATATTAATAGCAGTAGATTGTGATATTTTATTTGTTGACCAAGAGCTTTTAAATTCTTGCGCATAGAGCTGAAACAGATTCTTCCCAGGCAAGCAAAATAAAGATGAACTGCCATACATATAATTTTTAAATAACTGTTTTCAGCAAATCCGGTGCCATTAGCTAATTTACTTTTTTTTTTTTTTCCCCCCTCCTTTGGCGGAAGGATGCACGCAAAACACTTTCAACAAAGAAAAACTGAGTGTTATTTCAACAGCAGTATTGCAAGCTAAACTCATGTTTGCAGTTTCTGAACAAACATATATAAAAAGCCTTTCCCCCACCTCATTTCACAATTTCACTCTGTAAACCCATGTTGCTGCGGTGGTTGTTTTTGTTTCTGCCTTCCAAGTGTAAAACTAGTGTTCAATTTACTTGCTACAAATGTTTGAAAATGAAAATTGGAATAATATCTGTGTTGTTCCTTGAAAAGAAAAATACTGTACAGATTATTTAAATGAAGTGAAAAACATGTTTGAGAACAAATCGATACCATGCATGCAAACCGCTTATCTGAGCCAGGACAAGATGATGAAAATCTATAAATAGCCCACAGATCTTAAACTTAAATTTTTTTCCATAATACATGCATTACGCTATTGTTTTGGATAAAAAACAACAACAACAACAACAACAAAACCCTTTTAAAGCTAGTAAGTTGGACCATTACAAATTAATCCTGACTTTAATAACTGGTTAAAGACCCCTTCAGCTTTATAAGTAACAAAAAATATTAAAGCCTGTGATCACAGCGAGCTTTTCTCATTTCTCCTCTAACCATTTGTTATTTAATCCAATACTAGTAATCCAATTTGTCCATCAGACTTTTAAAGGGCAGAATGCAACTTCCCCAGCTTAGACACTTTTCAAAGTACAATATATTTTTCAAATGAATGCTGGATGTTTCATTTTTTCCCCAACTGTTCCTAGCTCTAATGTATGAGGAAAAAAAGAACAAGATGAACATTGTTCGTACTGATTAAGTAAGAGCTCATTAAAGAGCTGTCAGTGCCGTACTTTGAATATGCATGAAGCATATAATCAGATCTAGTACCGTCACTAGAGGAGAATACGGTAAGTACAAAGGATTGATTTAATTACTTAGAGTGGGCTGTGGTGGTAAAGCAGTCTTGTTAGCGCAAAAAGAAAAGGAGGTTGTATTCTGGCACGGTTAGGGGAAAAAGGCAGTTTTAGCTTCTGCCACAATACTTAATCTCAGGATAAAGCACTTTACATTGTAGCTTAAAATGAAGACTGTCAGTTTTCTAAAAAGACCAGAATTCATCTTATCTTGTTTAGCCTCACCTGGTTAACTATCTAGCAGAGCATATTTATTCTCTCTAACACATAATTATGGTTATACCTTTTTATCCTATAGTTCAATAATGACTTCTGAAAGCAGTCTTCAAATAAGACTGGTTAGTGGTGCAACCATCCTGTGCATGCAAAACACACAGTAAGAGATTTGGGAAACGCAGAACCAGAAACTAAGGCGAAACAGTAAGTACACACGTCCTTATGTAAATAGACAATACAGCTTTTGATGTTGTGCTTTATTACTAGATATGTTCTGAGGCGAATTCTGGCAAGGTTTCTCTAATATATTTTCTTTTTTTTTTCTCTCCTCTCCTCTCTTCCTTTCTTTCTTTCTTTCTTTTTTTTTTTTTTAAATCAATACACTCTGGTTTTATTCTTCCTCTAGAAATCCAGGGGAATTCTCTCACATCAACTCTCAGTGCCATTTTCTAATTTCATTGTCTGGCTTGAGTGGTGAAGGATGCGTGCTCTATTCTTCTCTTCACTTGACATCTACCAGAACCCTCCTCGGTGATTAGGAGCGAGCCCAACACCAAGCCCGCAGCAGCCCAGGACACTAAATTCTGCCCTCCGATACAAGAAACTCCCACTGACTTCTGAGTTGTGGATCCATGCTGGAATATCTCTTGCACAGGATTCAAGCAAGGCTGCAGCATAAACTTTGGTGATTTTGTCCTAGGAAGCCAGAATTTTAATAATAGCCAAAAAAACAAAAACAAACCAGCCCCCTGAAAACTTTCTTTTCTCCTGTGGTTAATCACATGTATTCAAATTGTATTTTCATGAGTGTTATTCAGTAACAACTTGAGCCAATTTTCATCTTCAATGCTCACAAATTACAAGCATGTTTATATGTTACCATTTTTTTTGAGAACAATACAAGTGACTAGCTTATTTTAGTGTCGCACAGCTTCCAGGCAGTCTTTATCAAATATCTTTTCCTTTGCTTTCTTCAGGATTTACAAATGGATTTTTGTTTGAACTGTAAGCTAATTATTTGTTAAATATTTAAATAAGGAGCATTTTGACAAATGGCTGGTCTGAGCCAATTTGAAAGAGCAATTGCTTTTTTGTTTTTCTTTCCTGCTGAAAATACTTCCCAACACACCCCTTATGATCAGTCAGCTATCAGTACGTATATGTGCCATTAGATCCATTATTTTTAAGCCTTTCGGGCAGCTAGTCATTAGATAAACCAAATATGGATTAACATAGTAAAACTGTACATTGCTAAGAAAACAGAGAATAAAGTGCTACAAACACTGTGAATACCACTTAAAAGGAAGAAAAAGCAGCAACATGCAGGGACAAGATTAGTTTACAGTGTGAATGGATGAACACAGTAACTCCTCTACACTTTATACCGTCGTAAATCTGTCAAGATAAGCCAATAGATTCATATTTTTAAAAAATCCTTACATGTAAATGTATTTAGCTGTTGTGCAAAAATGAATTACAACCTACAGAAGATAAATAATAAAGGCTTTCTATCAGCATCCAAAACCAGCCCATTCAATCTGGCAAGAAATAACAGGTTTACAGAAATCACGTTGCATGCTGTCTTGAGCAGTAATTGTTTTTAAATTTTATTTGCACTGTGTATAGTGTGTGCCATGGTTAAACACAGAAAACTCCACATCTCCCCATTTACCTCAGCAGAACTACATGAAAAACAACCTACTTAAGACAGAGCCCATTCTTCGCCCATTTGCTGATGTTTACACACAGTTTTAAAACAGAATAGAAGAAGCTTTCTTCACTCAACACACTTGGGTGAAGAGGCCAGCAGGAGAATGCCAGCCGATGTGAGCTAGAGCGGGGCGAATAATGACAAAAACTGGCCAACTTCGCTCCGCTCCTCTTTTCTGAGGGCTGTGCTATTTGTTGTTTGACAGGAGCGAGATGACCACCAAGAGCCGTCCAAATGCCGGCGAATTCCACAAATTTAACGGGAAGCTCTTTTGAAAATGTACACCACTGTGTTTGTTTGCCTGCTGGAAAGAAAAAATAAAGTTGCATTCATCCAATCGGGGGGACGAGTTTTTACGAGTTTCTGTATTAGGAGCGACAGGACAGATTGGCTTGTTTACCTGAAGGAGAACATGAATAGCAAATAAAGAATAGTTCGAGGATGTGCCTCATCTTGTCTCATAAGAACCTAGGGAAATGCACTGAAATTGAAGGTGGCGTGTTTAAAACCGATAAAAAGAACTATCTTTCCTCAAAGCCTCATCATTTACCAGTAGGACTCGTTGCCACAAGGCGATGTTGAAACTAAGAGCTCAGCAAGAATTAAAACTGGGTTGAATGTTGAATACGGGGAGGCAAAGCTGTAACAATAAATATTCCAACAAACAAACAAAAACCACAAGAGGTAGGAATTGGATCCTCCTGCTTTAGGCCATGAGCTAACCTTTAATTTTTAGAGGTTAAACAAAATGCTCCCTGAGGACAGGTTAGCCTGTAGCCAGACGCTGCAGAGCTTCTTTCCCCTGCCAGGGTTCAACCTGAACCCATCCCTCTACAAGACAATATTCCAGAGCAAATCATGGGGCTGATCCACTGTGGCAATTACAGCTTTACAAAAAGGAAGCTTGGGAAGGGAAGGGAAACAACACCATGTGTTTTAGCTGACCAACATCATGTCACCAGCAAAGGCTGGTGGAAGGTCTCGAACCCTTCAAAATCAACGGCAGACTTTCCAGTGATTTTCACAGTCTTCTCATCTCACCCACTGTGGAGAGTTCGTGCACAGGTGAGCTTTTATTTTTAAAGTAAGTTACTGAATTTAAGAAACATTTAAGCAGAAAAGCCCATGTTCACAGCTGATATTCCTTATAAAGAAGATTTGCACCAGACCTACTCCAAAACATGTCCAACTCAACTGCAAGTTAAAGTGAAGATTTGTAAATAACTAGCAATTCACAGTTCTTCACTTCGAGTGAAACTGAGGCATCCCAAAAGAGACCTGTTCTCTGAAAAATCACCCTCCTCTTCTTTAAGAGGACAACCTTTGGTGGAAAAACTCAGAATTTTGGTTAAAATAATTCTTCAAAGCTCTAAGTGTCAAAACAGAGCCTGCAGTAGGCACCCCACAGTATGAACAGAAGGGCTGCTTGACCTTGAGCTTCATGCCTCCCATTTCAGAATTAGCATGCCCAGCTTTCTTTCAGAATACTTCTTCCTTTTGCTGAATGAGGACCTCCTTGGTTATTAAAAATCACTGAAAATGAACAAGAACAGCCACCAAGAGATAGACAGGATAGGAGCCTTTTATAGATGACACTGCAGGAGTGCTAGCTATCAGATGAAGCCCTAGAACGCTTTTCCTAGTCTGAACTGGATGGGAAAATGCCTAAGGAACATTAGAAAGGCAAATTCACGGCCACTAACTTGCTGTCTGAGAGCACTTGAGGAGACATTGATGTCCACACAATGAAGTCTCATAAAGGTAGGTACCGACTGCCAAGAATCTGCCAGGCAGAGTTACATTGCAGTGCATTGTCTGACTATTTCAGCCCCTAAAAGTACTGTAACCCTAACGAAATGGAGCCTCGACCAAGGGAATTCCTTTATCGCAAGAACACATCAAATTAGCTTAATATCAAGCAGGAAACTTGTAATTTCTTTGGTTTCTGAAATATAATAAATCAGAGAGCCTATTTAAAACTTTGAGAGCTGTGTAAAGAGAAGGTCAGGGCTCTGACCACATCTCAGCACAGACAAGGATTTATTCTACCTGCGGTAGGACTGACTCACAGAAAGACAAACATTTGTGGCCCGCCGTCTTGGCAACCCAAAATTATCACAGGACCGAAACTTCCACGAAAGATGAACTGCCTGAAAGATTGTTGATTTTTTTCCACACAACAAGTCAATACAGTGGCCAGTAGAAAATAAAAGAAAATCAACAGAAACAGAACATGTAGGCTTGATAAAGATAACAAATGCATTTTAAATGTGGGGTTACCAATCAAGACTAAGAAAACACATAGCTTGCGGCCCAAAATTCAGACAGCGAGAAGTGAGATTCAACTGAAAAATCTGGAGAGAATCCTGTAAGATAGCAATGCTTCCTTCCTGAGGATAGTGCCTGCAGGGACCCTAGCACTGGGCAGAACCAACACTTATCCTTCATCACCCTCTGGAACTCTTTATTCCCAAATTTTCTCCTGTAGCACAACTTCAGAAGAAGCACGGGCTTGGGAAAAGCATACATCAGACCTTTGCTTGCAGCACAGGAAACACGCACCATTAACTGGGACACTTGAACCTTTGAAGCTCTGGAAAAAACAATAGTTCACACTTGGAAATTCACCAAGAGTAGGATGATGGTCTGGCAGACAAACTATTTTGCTTGCAGGTCAAAAAGTAGAGTTGGATTCTTTGTTACAAGTGACAGTAATTACTCTACAGCTTGTGACTACTCCTTAGACCTCTTCATGCCCCACTTGCCTGTTCACATGGTAAGTGATGGCTGGTTAAGATTCTGAAGTGAGAGGGAAGTTAACTTTAAAGTCTTTGAACTGCGCTCTACCATGGGACGTTTTATCCCATTTTTACCACATGTTGCCTTACTTCCTTCAGAATGTATTCTCCTGGGAAGGAGCGGTGGAGAGTAAAAAATCACCTCTTTACTGGACAGGGCTGAATTTAACCCCAACAACTACCTGAAGTGAGATGATGGCTAGCATTGAATGTGACCTTGTACCGATGTTAACAAAGACGCCTAGACTTACAGGGAGTTGGCAGGTTCGTACCTCTGGGATCCAAAGCTTCCCAGGGCTAACTGGGCAAGTTCAGCTAGGTTGAGATGTCCTGGGGCTCCACGGTTTCCAGTGTTGACAGAAAAAGTGATTTTGGTGGTAAAAGGGAGAAAACCAAGTAAAAACAACAGGGCTTTCTGTAGACTGCAGTGGCACCGTGAGCTGGGAGCCCCGGGGTGACCAAAGTGCCTTTCTCCTCGCCATTCTCTTTACAAGCAGGCGCTGATTGTAGAGAAAGCTAACTTCCAGGCATAAAGCCAAAGACTATGCCGACCACATGAAAGACCATTTATACTGCAATACCACAAAGAAAGATGGAAATCAGTTAAAAGAAGCAAGTGTCTGTTGGGTCTTGCAAGACTTTTGGAAGGCTTGCAAGTCTATTCATAGTGCCTAGGGCTCTCCCAGAGTAGCCTCCTGCTATGCGGGCAGCACTGCGTTCGGGCTCTCTTCTTCAAGCTGGCTTCAAGCACTTTGTTGACAGGTTCTTTCAAGGCAATGAGGAGGCTACAGCCAGGAAAGTGCACGGAGAAGAGGCCGACTTCTCGTTCAGTCCTTAGGCAGCCAACGGCAACTCTGTATTGCTTTGAGAAAAAAAAAATAACTATGGTCATCGTCGCTGCTGAGCTTCTTTACAATTTAATGAACTTGGCCTGGGAAAGCTGAACACGTACGTTGCCCGTGTCTGGTCTTGGAAAGGTCACGTCCTGGGAACTTCTGCCTACAAATGCGCAGATCTGAGACTGAAGAGATGCGGTGAATTAGAGGGTCAGAACCATGTACTCTAGGGTCTGGCATGGTGTGTTTGTTCAATGGTAGCTCCTCAGCTGTAGAAATGCTGGGCATCTGGAAAGGTATGGCTGGCTGATCTTCCCTTAGCAAAAGCAAGCCAAGATGATTGCTTCACAGGAACTGCTAAGAGGAGGAGTTAGACTGGAGACGAATGAATTGGCAAGCAAGAGACCTTGTGGAGGCAACATGACAGAAGGGAAACTGAAGAAAGGCTGACAAGCCTCAAGAGCTCAAGTAGTTCTCAATTGCTCATAAAATTCTGGCAACTACAAAAGTACTATTTGTGCAGAAATCAGTGTATGAAAGGGACAGATCTGGACCCTGACAACTCATGTCAGAAAAACAGCTTACTTGTGTGCCAGTTTATTTGCCCTAACAAATTTTAATGAATGGCTTTGCAGTGCTTGAATTCAATGCTAGCAGGCATTTCTTCAGTGCTCCGTAGGCTTCAGCGTGATTCAAGGCCGTCAAGTCACACTTAGACTCAACATGGAACACAGTTAGTGCATTGCAAACGTGACCCAGACCATAATGTCATCACACTTCCCTCACCCAGAGTTTTGGTAGCTGCCAAAACTCCCATTCCCATAACCCTGGCAGCGAGTTAACATTCCTGAATGCTGGAGAGAGAAGCATCTCATGAAACACTTCATCATATTGTTGTTTGAAAAAAAGCAGTAACTACCAATGCATAGTTTTGTGAAATATTATCAAGTTACAATAAAAGATTAACCAACTTCTTGTGCTCAAGTGTCAAAAACCTCTCCTTTTGTCCAACACAAATTGCTATTAGTAATACCCTGCTAGCCTCCTAGTCATCAGATGCATCTAGTAGGAAATATTCACAAATTGGCACTGGCAAAAACCCAAACCAGTGTCACGTACACATCATTCACATAGCCGGAATTTTTTGAAACACTTTTGCTCACCTTTTATGTTAAATGCAGAAAGGTAAATGGTAAAAATACTGTTTTCAGCAACACTTTTTGATTTTTGATTTTCTATCTTCCCAGAACTGCCGTTGTTATATTGCCCTTTCTCTCGCTCCGGTTCGGCACGCACATCTTCGTCTTTCACAATTCGGTCGGACAACTCTCTGCCACTGCGTGGTTTGGTCAGCTTTCAGTTCACCTGAGATTAATCACGCTGAGCTAAGCAAAACAATTGCGCATATGGAAAGCAAGTGTGGCACGCTGCTATAAAAACTGCGGTGCTATTAATTCATTCTTTCTGATTCAGGTAAGATAGGAAAATATGAAAAGACCACACTGATTTCCCTATCTAGCTACAACTTTTTCCTTGTGTATACGCACAGATATTTTTCATGTTTTCTGCTTCCCAAGCAAGCAGCTGCAGCTACGCTTCTCCTAAGGAGTAGCAGCTTACTGTGTGGCAAGAGAAGGCATGGTCAGCCTTTTCGTACGCATGAGCTTGGGTAAGAGCGATAGTTAGTCCAACGAAGTGTATTTTGAAGAAAGAAATAAGCATACAAAAGGGACTAACATACAAATGTATCCCTTCCTGCTGATAGAGAGACCAGTAACAAAAACAACTTTTAAATGGAGCCCATCTCTCATGCAAAACTGAACATTCATAATTTTCCTCCCCTAGCGCTAACGCTGGCGGATACAAACCCGCATTTACTTTTGAAAATGCCAAAGGGAATTGCAAATTCAATTGTTTTTAAAGGACAAAACTTGTTTTGGGGAGTGTGGTACCTCCTCCTGGCTTACCCCTCCCTCCCCAAGTGCAAATTCCTATTACAGACCGACGGACTCCAGTAGGAAGCATTCAAGACCGTATAATGCAGGCTGGTAAATACAGCTTGATAATCAGGTTTGTGAAGGTGCAGAGCATATAAGGGATTTATTTTTGATAGTGAATCTGTACACATATACATCATCAAGCACCCATTGAGAAGCAGAACACTCCAAGTGATTAATACAGCTAAAGGGGGCAGATAAGAGATCAATGACAAAATCACCTGGTAAAAAAAGTAAAAGGTGTTGCATTAAAAGGGCTTTTACTTTGCATGTGAAACAATACGGAGAAACCTGTATTTTAGCACTTGTACTCAAGAAGCACTCCAAAGTATGCCAGGATGAGAACAGAAACCCATCCTTTCTAATAATCTTGTGACAAAAGCTAAAAGACATCATCCTATTAACTAGTGATCTCAACTGCTAATGCAGAGTACTTCCTGGTGCCTTTTATGTAGAATGCTGCTATTAAAAAACCACTAAACATTCACTGTGAACAACACAGAATCATTCATCTTTTATCAGCATCTCTTGTTAGAGGAGTATGAGAGGGGCTGAAGGTGTCATTGATATTATAGAGTGGAAATTAATCAGAAATTTTTCTCATATTTTCCTCATCACACTAATTTACTTTTGTACAAATTTCCCCCCTGAAAAAGTTCATACCCAGCCCCCTGTTGTACGCTTTTAAGTTGAGAATATTCAACGAGTGCGTCAACTGAAAGGCACCAGGTCCCAACACAAAAAGCATTCGAAATTCTCATTTAGTTGTCTTTATTTTGCTAGCGCCATGTGGTCCTTGAAGATGTAGAAAACACGGGAAGCCGAGTAAAGATCAGAGCAAGCTCATTAGCATTCTGACAAAATTGGAGTGGTGGAGATGTATAGTTTGCCTAGTTTGTCGTTTTGAAAGCTACCGGTGGTAAGCTTTCTATTTCATTGTGCTTTTGTCTTTTTTGGGGGTTTTCAACGCAGCAGGGTGTTTGTTAGCCTAGGTTTTCACAGTGCATTGTGGGAACCTTTCCTGCACATTCAGCCTATATAGTATCATTCGAGTTCAAGTCAAAAAGTTTTTTTTCCTATTTATTTAATAATAACCTAGACTAAAGTACAATCGTTGTCTGGCTGTCAAAACCCATCCTGCCAAACACCTGTATTATCAAGTTAAAAAAAAAAAAAAAAGAACAACCCCTTCCCCCCCCAAAATAAACTCTGAGCTGTATTTAAAAATAAAACCTTTTAAACATGTTGCTGGTTTTCTTCAAAAGACAAGATAAGAAGAAATTAATTTAAATTCCACTGTTTACAATCAACTAGAAATGCATTTGAGACAGATCCAGTTGATTAGAATTCAAAAGAGACTCTCTCCCTCTATAAGATCCCAATTCTATTTCAGAGCCTCTTGAAGGAAAGATTGGTTTATGCTCCAGAATTATGTAAATAATGAATTACCTCTTAGAAGACCTAAAGAAGTTATTACTCTGGTCATTTGATTTTTTTTTTTTAAACATAAGGCTCACTTTGAAGGGCTAAAAGGGCCACATTAATGCTGCTATTCAACATGAACATTTCCAAGTTGCAATGAAATGGATAAAGGTCTTTTTGGATGAATTTATCTGCTAAATCCTTGTGGTTGCCCTCCTATCTCGGATGATGACCCAAAAGAATGTCAACAGCTCATTTCCCAGAGCGCTGGGAAGAGCCACCACGCCAACCATAATCTGCACGTTCTCAAAGCGCCGTTTCAAACGTTACATTTCACAAGCTGTTTAAAGAGATTTTGCTCTCATCTCCGCTATCCCAGCGGCGCTTTGGACATCAGAGCTTGGGGAACGCGGGCTGTTAAAGTTGAAGCACGACTTCCACGCGCACGGCCCCACGTCGGCGTTCCGGGCGTGCGGACGTCGCACCCGCGCGTCCACGCGCACCCACGGGCTCCCGAGCGTTTCGAATTCATGGAGCTAAAGTGCAGCCACACCATGGAAGCGATGAGCAAACGGCGAGAATCCAAGTGTATTAACTCACCCCTAATTCAATCTTTGTATTTTTTAATATAATGTGTCAAACTGCCACAACTGCAGATATCCCTTTGGTATGAAAGGATAAAGCCTGGCTTGAGAGGAGTTACAATGGTCGTGATTCTGATACAGTAAATTTTACAATGGGACGGGGATTACAGATTTATTTACTTAGCAATGAGGAAAAGGATAAACAAATATTAAGAGAAAGATCCGCTCTGCACAAAACCCTCAAAACTCTTTCTTTTTGTTGCGCGCTTGCACAGCATCCCTACGTTTGCCAAAGCAGCAAGCCTCTTCTTACCAAGGAAACAAATGGTCAGGCCAGCGAGGGAACGTTGGCCTTTAAAAACAACAAAAAAAAGGACAAGCAGGTAAGTGTCGCGAGACGCAGCTCCGACATGCCCCCACCACCCTGGCTGTGCAGATTGACAGATCTCCATTTTCCCCTCATATTTAAATTCTAATTTCACCCTACGCCCACATGAAATACAGTGGATTTCATCACGGGGGATTGGGCAACGTTTAAGCTACACATGAAGAGCTCTATTCCCTCCCCAACCGAAAACAAAACCCCAGCCCGCAGAATGAAATAGCAGTCATTATTTTAAGATTAACAAAAGGCAGAGTTTTGCCAGCTCCAAGGTGCCACCTTTATTTCAAATCTGCTTTTAATCACTCAGTTCCTTCTCATTCAAACTCCTCGCGGAGTCAAATAACCTGGAGACTGTTATATGCACAACAGCGAAGACGACTGAATTATTTTCTATACTTTGCAATGTGCTTATAGCTGCAAAATTATTTATCTCCTTCACTGAGTTCTGCTACGAAAGTTTCCTCAAGAAGAATCGTCTGGACCAGCCATATCAAATTAGAGGGCAGTCAGGAGTGTCTAAGTCCAGCTTTAAAACAAATATCATAACAATTACTTAGCCATATGGAAAATAGGGTATGTCTTTCCTGAAAGCTTTTATACATTTTCTATCTCAAATTTCAACTTCATTAGAAACTATTTCTGACTAGCAAGCTGCAAGATTGCTAAATATCTGACTGTTAACCCACCATGAAGAAAGAGACTCTTTTTAATGGCAGAACTTTTCCAAGATGCAAATGAACAATAATCTAATTTCGAGAGTAAATTAACTGAAGGATTCATTTTAATATGTTTCAAAGTCTCAGAAATGAAGTGGCAGTTGCAACTTCGGAAACACGCGCCCCCCCGCACACCCAGGCTAGCACAGCACCTGCCCCCCCAGGCCCACATCTTCAGAAGAACTCACATTGTACTTATGTTTAGGTTCCTATGACTTAAAGGCCAGATGTTTCACAAATGACCAACAATTGGAGGTTAGAATAAATTAATGACTGATTTCTGAGCTTTGATGGAATTAAGCATACTTCTTTTCTCAATGTGCCATGTGAATGTTCTCCGTTAAACTTTTTTTTTTTTTCTTTTTTTTTGACAAGTGAGGCCACCCGGCAGAAAACAACTGATGCAAAACCCAGGAGTAATCCCTCTGTTTAGTTCAACACTGTGGTTAGCCTTAACACTGCCTCTATTATCCAATGGATTTAGAGAAACTTTCATTTATTTGTTGGCCTCAGTCTTCAACTTTGTTGCCTTCTTTAAAGAGCCCAAGACCCATTCCTATGTAAATACATTTGCATACAGCCACAATGAAACTTTCTGGGACTCTGATTAAACTTGTGAACCAGATAGCCGCAGAGTGCATATTTGTGATCTTCACGTAAGTACTTTCCCAAATACATACAAGTAAATGAAGCTGATGTCAACCCTCGCTACAGGAACGCCGGGAGTTTAAAAGAAACGCTCCGTCGCAAAGTGCGTCCCAAATCCCAAAGCGCCGTCCCGAAATGACAGCGCTGCGCAGCAGACAGCACCCAGCGCGAAATCACTGCCGTGACACAATATTTATAACGAACAAAAAGCCCTTTTCATCTTGGAGCTGTTAAGATCGGGGCTTTATTTGCTACAAAATGTCATCTTCTCTCCTAGCCCCTTCCTGTTGCAGCAGGACAACAGAATCCCTGTTGTAAAAGCGATGATTCACAGCTCCTGGTTTTTCACTTGTTTTTTCTTGCTGCCTCTGTTTATAAAGAGTACCTAGAGTATAACGTATTATTATATACTGTACACAATGCGGCCTTCTTGCAGCCAATTCAAACAGAAAGCTTTGCATCCAGCAAGTCTATTATGAAACAGCACCAGGATTAATCCGTGCAATTACAACCCTCAAAAAATGCAGGTGGACAACCAGAGCAATCTCACCATTCCCACATACAAAATGCCAATACCTTAAAGGTTTATGTTCTGTAAGAGAGGCACGATGGACTTAAAGCATACACCAAGTGCTGGTTTTGTAATTTCACTGGCACTGATGACTGTGGGCCAGGAATTGCAACTTGATTTCAGTATAGGTTTAAGGAGGTAACACCTTCTTCCAGGGGCAAAATGAATGTATCTTGAACTCCTTGTTTTTGCAATGGAGTCTGTTTAAATGTAGTTTAAAAAGCTTTGTATACATAACTTTTTTTTAATCATATTAATAGCATTATTCAAGTCCACCACTACAATGACTAAAAAAATGAAGCCAAATATATACAAGTACCAAACTTAGCCACATATGAAAATGCACTAGCTACTAGAAAATGCCTTGCATAACTGGCAGTATGGTAATGAAGGCACCAGCACAATTCAGAAACCAATTCTGATTTACACTTTATTTTCCTTATTCCTGAGTGTACGTGAAGTCTCTGCTGCCCCGTGTAAATACCATATACAAACCCAATTTCTCTCGTTGGACTAAGCACATCAATACAAAAGCAAATGAACTACCAAAGTGCCCTAATTAACAATTTTGCAAGTGAATGCAGACATCAGTGCCACACTGCAGCCATTAAAGTCTATTCCTTGCCATATCTGTTTCTGTTAACATTTCAATAGAGCAATTAAATGACCTTTCCCCCCCTCAAACTCAATTAAGCTATTTGAACATCAATTGATAACTTACCATGTATTTATGCAAAATGTGCAAGCAAGAGATTCATTTTTCAATCCTAATGATGTTTTGAAGAAGAGGAAACTACCTTAGCTACACTGTCCTGGTATTCCACAGAGATGGGGCCAGGGCTGGGATTGCCTCCCGGGGGACCCGGTGGGCACGGAGGCATTGTGGCAGGCGGTTTGGCGAAAGCAGGTGCGAGGCAGATATTCTTCTTCCGTGCCATTTGGTCCCCACCGGGCAGCTGCTGGACTGCCTCGCGAGGTCAAAAGAAAGTGGAGACAGCCATCTCTTTCAGCTTGTTGGAGTATCACATCGCTGGGTCACAGCCAGCACACTGGTAGGTGGCACAGGGTCACATCAGCCAACTTGCAGAAATCCATTATTGTTTCCTTTTTTTTTTTTTTTCCTCCCCTGCTCTTGAGTTTTTACATCTCGCTCTATAGCGAAAAAGCTAAAGGGTGCCACAACGTACACACCTTTCCGAGCATCGCGTGGTAGGTATGACATTTGACTTCAGCTTGTGTGACACAGGTTAGAAGAGGCGATTTGCTGACATTTGCATTTTCCCAAGGGGCTTGGTACACCACAAATCTGTTTGTCATAAATTCAGGGGGACTCGATTGTGCAAAAAAGGTGGAAGGAGTGAAGGCAACACTAAATTCTTTGCTCATGTTAAAGGCTAGATAAGGGTCAGGGTCTCCTCTTTAAGAAGTGGCCTCTGCTTCCCAGCGCAGGTAAACAGTTCCCTCCGGGTGTGTAGATAGGGACTGAAAGCACGAGGTTTATTTAAAATAAGCGCACCTCACTGGCACGATGAATCTGAGACAGAGACATTTTGATGCTGCTGCTGAGACTAATTTAGGTGAGAAATACAAATTTGTTGCCTTAAAGAATAAAGCACGATAAGAAATCTCCCAGAAAAAAATAATAAACGAGTATTCCTTTAGGTCATTCAGGGGAAAGCTTTGTCAATACCTACTTCCTTTCAGGAGATGTTTTTAGATCCCAAAAAAAGCTCAATTTTAAACTAAAAAAAAAAAATCAAATCAAGAAGAAAACACAGAAGTGGAGGCAGGTATAATTTGGTTAGCCTCCTTTATGTCGTAACTACAAAAAACCTTGTACTTGAAAAAATTAAAATAAACACTCAACCCAAAAAATAATCTTTCTTTGAAAAAAAAAAAAAAAAAGTGAAAAGAGACCAAGCTAAAAAAACTACCCCAGATCTTTTCCAGAATTCTTTGAAGATGGGTAGGAGAGAAAATGAAGATCCAACTCTAACAATTCTATTTGAAGTTTTAGTTTGAATCCCTTAAAAAAAATTCTAGTGGCACCCTGGGATAGTTCAACAAAGGCCTGGTTTCTGGGAAAAAAAGCATTGTCCCTTTCAGAATGTTAATCTGGTATATCACTTGCTACTACACCCCAGCATGTACTTTTGCTCATATCGACAATTAAAAGAATACATTTATTAAATAGTCTTATCACTGGATGTTATAGCTTGTAATTCATGCTAACTAGATAACCAAAGTAAATTTTATTTAAATTCTTGTTTCTTTGTGAAACTTTGTAGATGGTGCATATCTCATGATTAACGGACAACGTCTAAAGCATCCCGTCCTCTAATCTTCCTAAAATCCCTTTTCATCCGATTGTTTAAGACTGCTTGAAAGGCTAACACCAAGCCTAAGACTACTGCACATTTGGGGGAGGGGAGCCTCTGTAGGTTAGCTAATTAAACTGTTTGTCTTCTGAAACATTTAACTGGCTTTAGAGATTATTCTAATTAAGAATGATGTTAGATGTATTTTTTAATGTAGCTATTAAAATTAATCATAATCCAGCAATCTCATGCACTGAACTATGTAAATAGAGATGTGCTTGAAATCCTGCTGCATTTTCTCTATTTGGGAAAGGATCATTACAGATTCTATGAAACGTGCACCAGCATCAACGTAATTTTTAATTAGGGACGCCTCATGAAACTCTAACTTTTACTCTGTGTTTATGGAAGGTAAATACCTGACCTCAGCACAGCCCGGCACTACAGTGTTTCCCAAGCAGTACCACTGTGATGGGGGAACAGTAGCTCACATTCACACTGTACATCTTTTTCTCTCTACTTCGCAGACCGTGTATTCAACTGAAGTGAAGGAAATTCATTAATTTTGGAAGGTCTGCAACTTGGCAATTGCAACTTCTTGTGCCTTTCTTTACTTGACGTACAGCAGAGCTCTCATAAATATTGCTGGCAAGAAATTTTAAAAACAGAGACCACATAAAAAAAAGTTGGCATTCAAACAGAAAGAACGACTAGGGCTAGAAGCCAATATGTAAATTGGTTTGTTAAAAAAAAATCTAGTACGATTTTCTCCTTAAATAATTAAGAAAACAAAACCAAAACAAGAGAGAAACAAATGAATTATGATTGCAGTACACACAACAGGCAGCCTCTATCAGAACTCAGAAGGGTATTATACTCTAAACACTTTTTCTTCCCTTACTGCTGAAAGATTATACTGGTTATCCCATTAAAGTTGGTAAAATGCCATTCTTGTGTCTTAAAGCTCTAGCATTGGAGGTCAAGAAGTGTATGCTGCTTCTTACAAGGCTAGTGTGGATGTAATCTTCCCAAAGTTACAATAATTAATGTTAAGCTTCTTTAGCAATACGTTTCTGAAAGAACTTGCCTGATAATATACTTAGAGCCTGGCTAGCTGTTTGTGTTTCTGAGCAAGAAATGTATTCTATGCTACTCACGTACTTCAGCTTAAATCTTTAGTCAAACTAGGGTGATGATGAGCAGTTTGACTTATAAGTAGAAATAATATTTAAATTCACAAAGGTGAAACATTCTGGGTGTACAGAAACGAGGGGGCACAGATACTACTTTCTAGTGTTTGCTTGCACCAGCCTTACAGAGGTGCATACTGTACAGCCATACGTGTCTATTTTTGGAGACCACCCTCCCTAAGAAAAAGCTACCTGTGCAGGTGCAATATATTTTAGAAGGCGATCTATAGCAATTGCCAAAGAATTGGAAGCGTGTTCTGATTCTACGCTTAACCACTGAGTACGAAAGCACTCTGCTGCAAGCGTACCCACATGCTTCTGCCTGGAAGCTGTGTTTATGAATGAAAAAAGGGAGTGTAAGGTTAGATCTCCAGCTGCTCTAAAATGGAGCTAATTTCATTGATTTCAAGCAAGCTACCTTAGCTTTTGCCATCTCGGGATTTGGCCCTTTCTGTATACGTTACAGGAATACTTCTGAACCATCCGATAAATAATTCAAAATGTATTTTTCTGAATGCATGCACTTTGCTGTAAAATTTTTGAATGCCACCTCTGTTTCATATTTCTCCTTCCTAGAAAAATAATGTACAAGTGTAGAAACTAAAAGCAATTTCTGTGAATACAGTTGTGAATGAGTGGGCTGAGAAAGCCCGAGCTATGACCCAGCAACTGAACAGAGCAGAGAATCTCATCTGCACCTTTGTTTCTGTCCCCAGGAAGAGAGGGAAAAAAAATGTACATATCTTCAGGGTTATTTGCTTCAATTTTCAGACCTGTGAATGCACGCTTTATCTTTGGACATGACAGCTTGTTCTGGTAGAAGTTCTTTTTGTCTTTCTATGCAGATTTTAACGCAACAGCATAGGTAGGAAATTCACCCTTGAATGAGTTCACAAGGGGAAATTATGCAAAGAGGTTACTAATCAGCCGATGACCTATCCTTTGAGGCAATACAGTAGATACAGGAATATCCGAAACAAGTCACCCTTATGCATGATAATCATGAGTAACAGGCACGGAGATTTATTCTGTTCACCTGACAGCAAGCTCATTCTTCATCATTCAAATAGGTGAGAGAAACAAAAATTAAAAATAAAATAAAATAAAAATACCATTCAGAAACAGAAAGCAACCCAGACAGTTTACTGGCAGCTTGACCCTGAGACAGTTCCAAAAAACAGCTTCACAGCCACGAGCGTGGTTAACAAAGGTGTCAGTCAGCCAGCCCTGAAGCTGTCCAAAGAACCAGCCAGATACTGCTGCCGCACAAGGAAAAAAATATTCTAGACCTGGCTTCTGGATAATATAGCTGTAAGGCACAGCCTCAGCACAGCTGTTGACTGTGCTGAAGATAAGGACGGAGACGCAGGAGAGCTGCAGCCCTGACACGGCAGCCCAGACCGGCAGCTACCTAATGGCCCACTTTCTTTTGTCTCCCCTCTCTTTTGTAACGTGCTCTGACGGAAAGAAACTGTGCATTTTATGCCTCGAACATTATACAGCCTGATGAGCAGAAATCTGTGCTATTTCTGGTTAGGTGACGTTAGACAACGTGTACAGTTTAGTTAAGTACTTGGTGACTCCAACATACCACTGTATCCATGCCCTAGACTGCTATTAAAATAAAACAGCGTATATGTCCACATACATACAGAAATGTTATCCCTGTAATATATTTTGCATATGTCCATATTATTTTATACCTCTAAGAGGAAAACATTTCCAGGGACCCAAGTTCTACTGCCCTGACCCTGGCCAATGCTAAGGGACAGGAAGAAATATTATGGCAAAAAGACTGAACACAAGTTCATCCTGGGGTGAGATTTAATATGAAAAGTGAAAAAAATCATTCTGTTACACCAGACTAAATAAACTATTTAAACCCTCTTTTTGTGCTGTACTTTTTTAGCTCAACCTTTTTCCTTTTCTATTAATAAATTCAAATGTTTCGCTCGTACAAACCTCAGTTCTTTCTATCTTCAAAGCTGTGTAAAATGCTCACTAATTAATACATGTGACTTGCCTTTCACATGCGGCAACAAAGCGTATGCTGCTTTTTAGATTGGGAAGAGTTAATTTGCAGTGACACAACATATGTGTTTACAGTGTTCCTAATGTTTGCTGTTTGGTTCATGGTGTAATTAGTCCCATTGACGAGGCAGCTTACACACTGAGAAAGGAGAGGTGAAATACTGGCTGAGAGATGGCAATCCCGCTCCCATGTCGAGCACCTGCAGTGTTGAAATTGGGTACGTCTTGGCAAAACCAACCCACCCCAAGCCCAGAAGAAAAGCAATGTGTGTAGAAGACCCTCAAGTCACAGTGGCTGCCATGAGGAAGTCAGCTTGTCAGCTCCACCACACAGGACCTGCACTATGGGGAAACTGAGGTGTTATCAGATACCGCAGCCATGGGTGAATCTCAGCAGATTTTAACTCTTCCCTTTTCTGATCTTCTCGCTTTCGGGACCGGGCGCTGCTGGGCTGGGCTAGCACACAGAGCCTGCAGGATCTCAGCGGCTTCTGATCTTACGGCAGCACCACCAACCCGAAATAACTTCAGTGCTCTCATTAGAACTGCACTAGGCAAAGCAGCAGCCAGGAAATCGCAATCAAGGTGAGCGATGGGCCAGTGGAGAAAGGAAACAATTTTAGAAACCTTTTACTGTTTAAGATTCACCCTGAAGACAGCAAATATAAGATAACCGTCAATATTCAGAGCTTATCTCTGCACGCAAGATTTTACGATACAGTGTTTAGCTAATGTGGCTAATGAAAGGAAACAAACTTGACAAAAATAAACCCATGAGGACTATTTAAAACAATAGATTAAACCACATGCATTATTTCCCATGCAATTAAACTCTACAATTAGTATACAGTATGAAAAATACCAAAATGGTGATAGCATCGCTTATCTGGTTCTCTAGTGAATCAAATTTACAGCCACCCCCATTGCACACCGTATGTTAACTCTTCACACCATGGGTATGTACAACTCAGAAATATAAAACTAGATGCTTTTGAAGGACACTGAGCTCCCTCTGGTGAAGGCATAACAAGTTTATTAAGTAAGCACCACCTCTGGAAGTATAATCCCCTCTGGCTTCTTCCACGGAGTTTATTGGTTCAGTTTTCCTAACCATGAGCATCATTAGGGCAATGCAGTAATTAAGAGTTGTTAGAAAGTGAATTCTCAAACTGCAGATTAGAAAATTAAACTATTTCCTGATTACATATTAATGGAGCACAACAATAGCAGTTGCCATAAGCTTGGAAGGCAACCAAGGGATAAATCTGTGTACTTAATTACCATAAACAATGGCTGCATAGAAATGAAGTTTTATGCACATTCCCTTCTGTAATATGTCTGATATCAGTACACACTTGACAATTCTTGTTCAATTATCTCTATTATTTAATGCGCTGTGAACGGCTCTGTGTAAATAAAATTAACCACCCCAATTACTTTGAATTCATCTAGGGACAACGTAATAAAAAATGTGAAGAATTCTGTATGCCTATTAATCTAAAACATTACAGAAGCTTTCACCAGATTTTCTTGTCTATATTTATTTTGTCTACATTTATTTTAGTGCACTGCTAATTCAATTATATTTACCATCAGTGGTCAATCATCATCAGCAGAGGGTTTTTTTTTTATTTCATTAATCCTTATACGGTACCACAAACATGCTCATCCATTGGTAAGGTATAAGATCTCATATAGAAAATACAAATATGCTTCTACTTGAATTTGGGAGCTTGTAGCTAGTCAGAAAAACAATTAAAAACACTTCATACCCTGTGGTCAGATAACAAAATATCTGATAGCTGCAATTTTTTTAAATAGTTGTTTTTGTAATTAGTGAAGAAATAGTGACCGAAAAAGAGCTAAATTTAGATTAGAGATTTGTAAACTGGGCTTCTTTGTGTTTTTATTTTAATTGTATTACGTGATAATTCTGCATTTTAATTGCCACTTAGATATCAAGATGACAGACACCTTAAAATGCAATGACAGAAGAATTCGCAATGGAGAAAGACACTGTCACAGAAGTAGAGACAAAACTATTTTGTCCATAACAGGTTAGGCACAACATGGGTAAGCACAATCCCGAAGAAAGCAAGATAATCCTACCCCTGTCATCATTTGATGTCAAGCCATTATAACAGAGCAAGAAGAAAAATCAATGCTATTAAATTGTGATTTTTATACTCAACCATACAACTTCGTCCTCTAACCTCCGTGCTGTGTTTTCTCCCAACGCTTGCACCCACTGAATTTCACATGGTGTACGTTGCAAAAACCCTGCTATACACGTAACTACTACATGTCTCCAGACAGTGATAGCAAACGTGCCATCAGCTTATTCTACCGAGTTCAAGACACTGAAACACTGATTGCCCTCATGGTTTTGCAATGTACCAGTAAACTCCATTTCACTGGAACAAGGTGAGATTACATTTTCATTTTAAGTGCAAAGACCAAGGACTGAGGTACAGCACCAGTGACATAAATTACAGGATATTAATAAAAGTGTGACTATTCAGATTCAAATGGAAATCAGCAAGCCGGTAATTTTAATAACTTTTATTTTTTCACACATCCTACGAAAGTGTTTCTAGTCAAATCAGGAGCAGCTGGCACTGGAAATGCAAAGCTTCAGCTAGATCCAAACTCTTTGCCTGGCTGACTAACTTTGAAAATATCAGCTCCCCTCTGGCCAGGAGCCAGAAACTCAGCTCCCCAGCCAAAAAGCTGTCTGCAGGGCCAGAAAACGGCAATGCACGTGCGACAAGGACCTGGGCTCTCTTTCTACCGCCCTGTTTCCATTAGATTTCTCTTTCCCTAATCCTACGCAGAAGACAGCAGTGGAAGAGACACCTCTGCAACCCAGGTTGTGCCCTAGGGACTGGACCAGATTGCATCGTGCTGGGGTCTCCTCTCTTCCTGCCGGGGTCTGTGGCAGGAAGGCAGCAGGGCACGAAGAACCTCCAGGATCCCCCCCTTCCAGCTATCTTCAGCCCCTGTTGCTCCAGCAAAGCTAGGGTGGCATTTTCAAACTTTTATTTGCAATCGTAAGTGCCAGAAACTTTCACTAAATACTGGTGTGTCTGACCGAGTCAAACACTGCCATGAGCTGGAATTTAACCAAGAACATACATTGCTTATACTCACAGATGCTTCCCTTGTGGTAAAAGCTATGGATTCTTCCACGCTTACCAAAGCCTGCACTGTCCAAGGGGTAGTTACTGTATCTTTCTGGTCTTGCTCATAGTCCATAGTAAGGAAATTCCCATCTGCTTTAATGCCTTGATGCATGGGAGCAGGAGACAAAGTCCTTTCCTGTCACACGGATGTAGCCAGAAGAGAGATTCAAGCTGCAGCCTGTAACAATCCCTCCTGGCTGAGCAACAAAAAGGAATCAAACTTTGAGGATGAAGAGCTGCCAGGTGGCAAAGAGTCTCCCCACTGGAAAAGAAACACCCCCAGTTTTGTGCTGGAGGAGGATGAGAAGGAAGGGAGAGAGCTTTCTTCCCTGTACAAGTCTAATAAAGAACACAGCCAAGCACCATGGAGAAGGAAAGGACGGTCCAGTCCCCAGCAGACACAACGGGGATGAACAGACCATGCTCACCTCCTCCTTGAATTTAATTTCAAGGCAGTGATTCAGTCATGAGGCGAGTCTCCCAGTCCTGTGCTGCTTTGGGCTTCTGTACGCTTTTGGCACACGTGGAAACAAAGCTAGAAATCCCAATATAAAATGTGCTTGCACATTGACGGGGACAAAAGATCCTGCAAACATTTGTTTGGGCAGTTCAGTGCAAGGCCTTCTCCATACAGTGGTACAAACACAGCATCCTGCTTTACCTGTTGAAGAATAAGGTCAGCAGAGACACCTACTTGCCTGAGGCTCTCCAGTATTACAACCCCAAGCAGTACAACATTAAGGAAGAGATTTGCCTAAAAGAGCATTTTAAATACACATCCAATTAATTTGTGGTTCTTGTCCTTTATGGTCTGTTTTCAGGACCTTTAAGCTACACTTGCCCATGTGACCTCCTAGTTCCTAAAGCTTACATTTTCAGAAAAAAACATAACATGAGACTTTTCATTAGAGCTCTGAGAGCAGGTAACATTTCATGTTTCTCATCTTTGTGGTATGTACCAACACCTAGGGGAGTATTTGCAAAACCCCAAGATCATCATCAACAGCCCTTCAGGGCTTTTCTAGCTATCAGCCTGTGGTTACTTTCTTCTGTAAACTTTGCTTTACAGACCATTTGGTGGTCTGTGGCGAGCCGGCAGGTCATACGGTGTTGACTCATCTTTTTTGTTTCCAGATTTCTCTACTCAGACAGACAGACATTTGGGAGAAGAAGCTCAGACCTTTATGGAAGAAGCTGGGACTGAGGCAGAGGCACAAGCTGTTATTTGTCTCTATTAGGAATTACTTCCTAAAGGGAGGTAGGGAAGAACAAGTGTCATCCTAACAAACAGAGCCACTGATGAGATGAGACACAGATGATCCTCTGGAGCAACTCCAGCAGGTACCAGAGCAGGAAAGAGAAGGAGCAGGTGAGAGAAGAACCTGCAGGAAAGCGAGCCAGATGAGTAGCTGGTGGAAGGGGACTGCATATAGGGCACAGAAGCAGAGCTGACACAACAGCATGTTAAAGGCATAGCAAAAAGATGTTCAGATGTTTTTTCCACTACCAAGGCCATATATCACATTAGACTGTTAAAAAAACCTACCTCCTAATACTACTTTTTCATGTAAGCAATTGCAGTTGCTGCCACAGGGATAGTGTCTGATGACAAATGGGATACTGATTGGCAGGGGAGGTGGCACACAAGATAGTCTCTC